>VZRI01011357.1:0-58854 GCA_013397515.1 Upupa epops
CAAGATGTGGCCTCACTAGTGCCGAATACAGAGGGATAATAAATTCTCTACTCCTGCTGGCCGTGCTATTTCTAATACAAGCCATGATGCCACTGGCCTTCTTGGCCACCTGGGCACACTACTTGCTCATATACATTTTCCTGCCAATTAGAACCCCCATTTCCCTCTCTGCCACACAGCTCTCCAGCCAAACCTCCCCAAGCCTGTAGCGTTGTATGGGGTTGTTGTGGCCGAAGTGCAGGACCTGGCACTTGGCCTTCCTGAAGCTCATGCCATTACCATTGGCCCATTGCTCCAATCTATCCAAGTCTCTCTCTCTACAGACCCTCTCTACCCACTCTCAGATGAACAATCCCACCAAAATTGTTGTCATCTGAAAACTTACTAATGATGCACTCTAAATCCTTATCTAAATCATCAATAAAGATGTTGAACAGAGGTCGTCCCAACACCAAGCCCTGAGACACACCTCTTGTAACAGGCTGCCAGCTGGATTGAACTCCATTAACCACCACCCTTTGGGCCTGGTCACCCAACCAGTGTTTTATCCAGCAGGTTGTACTCTCGTCCAAGCCATAAGGAGCAAGATTATCAAGGAGAATTCCATGGGGAACAGTGTCAAAGGCTTTTTGAAAGCCCAGGTAAACAATATCTACAGCCTTTCCCTTGTCCAATAGTCGGGTCCTCCTGTCATAGAAGGAGATCAGGTTGGTCAGGCAGGACCTACCTTTAATAAACTTGTGTTGGCTGGGCCTGATCCCCTAGTTGTCCTGTACGTGAAGTGCGATGACACTCTGATTTCCCCTGGTACTGAGGTCAGACTGATGGGCCTATTGTTTCCTGTATCCTCCTTTCTGGTCTTCTTGTAGATGGGTGTTGCATTTGCCACCTTCCAGTCTATTGGGACCTCCACAGCTAGCCAGGATTTTGAGTAAATAATTGAAAGTGGCTTGGTGAGCACATCTGCCAATTCTCTCAGCACCCTTGGGGGCAGCCCATCCACCCCCATAGAATGGTTTATTTATAAGTGGTGTCGCAGGTCACTGACCACTTCCTTTTCAACAGTGATGGCCTCATTCTGCTCGCTCTCTCTGTCTCCCAGCTCTTGAGGCCTGATGTGCAAGGAACACCTCAGCCTTCTCCACATCATCTGTTACTAGATGTCCCTCTGAATCCAGAATAGGATGGAGATTTTTCCTGTTCCTCCTTTTGTTATTAATGTATTTATCGAAACTCTTTTTATTACCCTTAACAGCTGTAGCTAAGTTGAGCTCTGGCCCTCCTGATTTTCTTTCTGCAGAGTTTGACTTAGTATCTTCATGAGAGGCTTGACCCCTCTTCCAGAGATCACAGACTTTTTTTGTTCTTGAGGTGGAGCCAAAGATCCCTACTTAGCCAAGCTGCTCTCCTTCCCTGCCTATTCACCTTTTGTCTCATGGGACCAGCCTGCTCCTGTGCTCTTAAGACTTCCCTCTTAATGTCCAGCCTTCCTGGACTCCTATATCTTTGTGGACACTGTTCCGAGGGACTTTGTCAACGAGTCTCCTGAGCAGGCCAAAGTTTGCCCTCCAGAAGTCTAAGGTAAGGGTTTCACTAGTCCCTGTCCTTGTTTTCCAAGGATTGAAACTCAATCAACCTATGATCACTGTAATGACTTGATGATGCTAGAAGTCTCCTCCAGTCTAAGTAGTTCTGTGGTTCTATGAACTGACCTTGTCCTTTCCCAACAGCTGTAGAAAATCAATGCAATCTCTTTGTTCTTTTGTAAATTATCTCTCAACTAGTTGTAAAGTCACTTTTTCAGAACAGGAAACCTTTAAAAATTGATTAAACAACACAGATGTTCATGACAAGATCTACACAGAGTCAGTGGAAGATTCATTCCAGTTGTAGTGACATTTGCACTGTAACATTTCAAAAGCATTAAAACACATGGTAACTGTTCAAGGAGGAGATAACTATGAAGAGGCCAGGTTTCTGAAATAACTGTAGTTCAGGACATGTGTGTTAGCATTCCTCTCAGCATCACCTTATGCTCCCATTTTGATGTGCTGTCTAGTTTTCTGTTAGTAACTTTCCAGCTCAGAAGGAGCAACATCCTCATTTCCTGAGGCAAGATGAAATCCAGGCACAGGCAGCCTGCTAAACTTTAAAATAAGACAAGAAAGTTTCCCCTTACGTTTAGGAAGATTTTCACAAATTACACAAAGATGATTAAAGCAGGTATAGATAGATTCCTTATCCTTCTGCTTCCCTTTGATGAAAGTTTATAGTACTATCCATTAAATTGCTTGCATTGAATATATCTGTGCTGGGATTTTCTTGGTCTATGGGATGTCATCCCATTACCTGGAAAGATTTCCTTTTAAATGTATTTGGTGGATGGCTGAAGGCTGGGGGTTGGGAGAAGGGGAACACTTACAAGATTTGCTGAAGAGTCATTTTTGCCTTACATGGTTAGCCATAAACACATATCCACAATAGTTGCTTGCAATGGAGATTGGCAATCTGTCTTTATTTAACCCATTGCATAATCTGGCCTCATCTCAGAGGGACAAGGAAAGGGTCAAAACAAATCTAGCAAATCTGGGTTGAAGATCCTAATTAACATTTAGCAGAGCAAGTAGATGATTCTGCCCTTATGAATGTGTTTCATCCTGCTATTTTAAATCTATGCAACATCAAAGACACATTTGCAGGTACAGCCTAGGAGAGTCAGCAACATAAAACACCACATAACATCACTTTGTGTAAAAGGGGAGGTTAAGATGAGGTTTAAAAGCAGTCAAGGCACAATATATTAAATGAATCCATGACTAACAATGTGATAGTCAAGAGTTTCATTCTTTTCAACAGACTGGATCCTTAGGACTGGAAGTACTAATCCATTGTACCTTCATCACAACAGACTTTTTAGGGTTATTTTGATGAATTTATATTTTGCTAGACTTTTTTTACATTAAGCTGGGTTTTTTTTATTTTAATTAAAGAAATAAATAACATAAATTCTTTAAGAAGAAATGTTACGGTTTTTTACTTTTTATTACTGTTGATGCCAGGAGACACTTCAAATACCAAAGTGTGATGTTAGTTAGCAATTGCAAGTTCTCAAGAGTACAATAACTATGCTGTACCTTGTAAACACAATACATTGTAAACTTTACCCATGTTTTGAGTATCTGGCTTGTAGAGGCATGGCTTATTTCCCCTGGCACATAGGATCACATTTCCTGTGACCAGTGAGCATAAACATATCTTTATCAAATAGGGATGAAAAAATATGCAATTTGAAGTCAAGAATATGCCAACAGAGAGTCAAGAGAGGAGTAAAAAGGGCCAGGTTTAAACTGTTTAACATAAAGAAGGCATGGAAAACGAACAAAATCAAATAGTGAATGATACTCAGGAAGGAAATCCCACATATTTTAATTTGATGAAATGAGAAAGATGAGATAGCACATTATTTCATTTTCAATGATAGTAATCTTACAATGCAGTTTAGTATCTGTATTCAGGACCAGCATGCCAGTTTTTGTGGAGGCAAATGTCTCAGAATGCAACAACCTGATTGGCATTTATTTTACATGCTTGTAAAGACTGTATGAATGTCTGAGGTGCCCTCCTGGCATAAGCAGAACAGGGCTCACAGACACTTCCTTTAGCAGTCCTGCTCTGGGCAGCTAGCACAGGAACAAGGCAGCCAAAGCACCACTTACTAAGATGAAAATGAATGCTCTATTACTTTATCTCTGAAGGAAAAGTCGGCACTCCTAAGTTTAAAGGAAATTGCTCCAAGAATACTAAAGGACTCAGAGGTTGACATGCAGGTCTCTGCTGTCATGTCTTACTTCAACAAGTAAAATTTACTGTTCAAATTTGTATATTGCAGGTTTAGAGACTGCCAGTTCATGCTTCCAGGGCTGTATGAAGCATGCTTTTTGCAATTTTCTATGAATAGCTGTGCAGTTAATATTAAAATTTCTAAACTATAACCTGTTCTATATGGTGCTGACATCTCAAAGGTTTATCTAATGCTACATCAGTTTATGCATCTTTCACATCTTAGAGGACCACTTTAATTTAAAACAAATCTTTGATTTTTATATTCAGTGTTCTAAAAGATCTAATGAAATAGTGATGGTGATTAATAGGAGGTATAGTGAAAAAACTCAGAAAACAAAAAACTAGTAATTCCCACAGCTCAGCTCTTCAAAGATGCACAAAAAACTACTGCTGATGCATGGATTTGGCATTCTACAGGGTACTTGTGTTGTGAAACATATATTTGTTTGGAAATGTCTGCTTTATGGAAATAAAATTTAGAGCTTGATCTCACACGTTGTCCATGTGCCCTCAAAATCCATCCTTCCATCTTGAAATCAGCCACATAAAGAAGATCTTTATGTACTTTTATGCATTTACTAAGTGGCAGAACTTTATAAACAAAAGTTCCTGTTTGCAGAAATTATTTGTTATTAGCCTCATTAATATGTTTAATGATTAACCATTGCATCATAAAATTAAAAGCATTAAAGCAGGCAGCCTTGCTAAGTCAAATATGATATTATCATCTCTATAAGAACTATAGTTATTATTTCCCATTAATGGTTTTTCTAATCAACAGTCTGAAATCATCACAGGTACTTGAAGATGTATTGAAACGTCTATGATTAGAACACTAATTTCTCCACATAAGCTGTACATCAATCAGCACTGTAAAAAACAATTTACCTTTTTCCTGACTTGTTGGTCTTTAGAGGAGTGGGCTTTCACATGCTTTCTCAGGGAACTTGGATCTGTGTATCGCTTATTACATCCTGGAATCTGACATGCATAAGGTTTCTAAGTCAAAAAGAAGAAGGATAAGGCAGGTATTAATAGCTATCACAGATTAACTTAACACAAGAGAACTCCTTGTGAGCCTTGGGATGCTGCAGACCACATTATTACAGAATGCAAATGTACAGTATTACAGGCAGAATGCTAAGTAATTTATTAGAAAGGGAAAGGAAGAAAGTAGTGCTTATAAGGAAGACAAACCAAAGGAATGCTTTCATTACGGCACCTTTCATTGTTACCTTTTTTTTAAATCAGTACAATGAATATTGTTAGTTATACTCACAATTCTTCCTCCCTCAGAGCAATCTTTGACTTAATCTGAAATTACATTCTTTAGTGAATCAGGTAAAGAAACTGCAGTAAAGGCCCAGAGAGACTGTTTAGGATTATAGAAGAATCTGCTTCAGAAAAAGAGAACAAGAAAAAGTGTTAGTTTGCTACATTACACAGAGACCAAGCAAAAAAAAAAAAAAAACCCAAAGCAAGCACTGAATACCAAAGTTCCAAAAATATTACACACAACAATACAGATTTTCATGTGAAGTACAAGACAAACACCTTGAGCTCACAATTTCTAGTAGCACATGATGTCGTTTTAGAAAGACACTAAATCTGTAACACCTCTATAGTTTTCTTAAAAGAAGGCACAATAAATTTAATCCACCACATAAAAATAAATATATATAAATACATCATTCTGCATATTCTAGCCTATCTTCCCTGAAGACTTGTAGCTCCACAATGCAAAGTATTACATGAGCACTAGGTCTAACTGCTTGCTGAAATGATCTATTTTGCCATTCAGACACTTTGATTTCACAAAGCATTTCCAAAAATGCCTTGTGCAAATTATTAACTTAGCAGCCATATTGCTGACTGTTTAAAATAGATAATTTAAATTTTGTGACTGCCATTCAATTCAAATGGCATTGCTCTCATTTTGTTTCTGGACTTCTGGCTTTGTCTCTGACAAGCTATGCTCTTTTGTTATAAAACAAAAGGTTTTAAAACAATCTCAACTGTTGCTTAAATTGCCAAGCAATATTAGTTTGGCATGAAGACGTCAAGATTTATGAAATAATTGTTCTTCTCTTGACTTGCCCAAATTAACTGAATTTTTGTCAGAGAATAAAAACTATTATTGATAATGGCTTCTGTGATGTGACTGCAATGGGACTTTTGCCTCCTTACAGTGTCCAAGTGTGTCCTCTGATGCTTGGCACGGTCACTGGAGTTGCTGAATGCCTTCTGGCAACCAGGATGCTGACAAAGGTAAGGTTTTTCACCCGTATGGCTCCTTAAGTGAATCTTCAGATTTTCGAGTCTGGAAAAGGCTTTCTTGCAACCCTTATACTAGAAAAAAGAAATAAATTGTTTGAAGTGAAATGAAAAGACACACTGTAAACTGCAAAAGCAAACACTGTACAGAAGGGTGGAAAAGTGCATGCAATAATCTCCAGCATGCTATGGCTGGATGCTTCTCCAGAGATGAGAAAAGCCTGTTTTCTCACTGTGTTACTGCAGGCTTTGAACTATTCAGGCCAAAAGAAAGCATTTATACTCCCTGTCCATGGCTGAATTAGGATATTGTGTTCTATTCCCAGTTTATGGGACCAGTTTCTGAGACCCAGACACCCAATCTGTCTGCTTGGAGCACAGCAGCACTCAGCCTATGTGAGAAGTATCTGAATCAGCCCCACCTGATTCTTCCAATAAATAGCACACAAAAAGCAAAATGATCAAGTCCTGCACTAGCTACTCCTACCTTATCTGAATACAGGCATCTCTCAGTACCAAGCCAAACGACAGAGCAACAGCAAATCATGAAGGAAAATTTCAATTTGCTCTGCCTTGCTGATGATGGTGTAAAAAGTAGAATAATATTTTAAAATATTTCTTTACCTTTCTATCATTAGTAAGTGTATGAGGCACTAAAAATAACAGGAACCCATTGAAATAGGGTTTAGTCTCCATGGGTAATAATAGAATAGCCAATAATCATGTGTCACAAAGGACTGAATCTGCAGAGAAACCTACGTTTAAAAGTGAGAAGTTTTCATCTATCATATTTCCATAGTATGCTTTACTCTAAAAGCAAAACTAAAGCACATTAGTTCTTCTCGACTCTGGCATTTGCATTAACATTTGATTTCAATTAGAATTATTTTATATTATGTATTAGTATTATTTAGAAGTACAGGCTTTTTAAATTCTATTATTTAAGATTATTCTACAGACATTAATAAAGAGGTCAAACATTTCTGATGCTGACACAAAATTTTCCACCATTTCTCTTCCTATTCTTTTTTTTTCAGTTGAATATAAACAGGCCAGTTTTCACTGATGTTAAAATAATGCAAACAAATTTTATAATATATTATTTAATGCTTCTATGTGTACAAAAGCACAGGTTGAAAACTACTGACATAATTTTTATTGAATTTAACACACTTTTCTTAAAAATCTGTAAGACTCTCAAAAAAGATAAAAAAATCAGGATATTACCATTTCTTCACTTAATTTTAAGTGTTTTTGTTTTTCTGAATAATCATAGAATCATCATGGCTGGAAAGGACCTCCAGGATCATCAAGTCCAGCCCTTATCCCAACATCCCCCTAAACCTTGGACCATGACCTTAAGTGCTCTATCTACTTATTTTGTAAACACCTCCATGGACAGTGACTCCACCACCTCCCTGGGCAACCTGTCCCAGTGCCCAACCACCCTCTTAGTAAAGAATTTCTTCTGAATATCCAATATACCACACACACACACCCCTAATGTAATGTGAGGCTGTTTCCCCTCATCTTATCATTAGCAATTTGGGAGATCATCACCAACCTCACTACGAGCTCTTTTTACATAGTTGTAGAGAGCATTAAAGTCTCCAGTCTCCTTTCAGCCTCTTCTGCTCTAGACTAAATAAACCCAGTGCCCTCAGCCATTCTTAATAGGGCATGTTTTCTAGACCTAATGCAAGCAAAATTTTCAAAGAATAAACTGCAGACAGAAAACAGAGAAAAACACAAATTATAGCCTCCCCAAATAAACTGGAGATGCTGAATTTCTCTGGCAGCACCTCCTAGCAGGTTTTGTTTAGTTTCAGCAATAGAAGAAACAAGAATGAAACAGACTGAATGTTACACAGCAGAATGCAGTGTATAAGCATACCTACTACCTGTAAAATAAAAATATTAAAAGTTTTAAGAACTTTAAGCTTGAGAGAGGGGATGAACCACATCCTACTATATCATAAAAGCAATTTCATTTTTCATATACATCCATTTCACAAAATTTAGTGCTTTGGATAAAGGGAAGGGATATAAATCAAAATCAAACCTATAGGTTTCTTCAAATCATCAGATTTTGTTCACTATACATGAATCTATGCTTGTAGATATAGTGCTGTTTTATGTTTGTTAAGATCTGGTAAGCAAGCAAAACATTTCATTTTTACTATTCATAGAAACTACTTCCTTTCTGGTTACTTCTGCATCAGTAGGGATAAGAAATACTGGATCAATATTTCAGTAGCAATGCTAGAAACTCATGTTACATGTTAGAGCATTTTACAAAGAATTTTCATTACAGTTGTTAATATTAAATTCCCAATCTTATACACTTTTTGCTAGGCAGAATTTCTCGTCTTATAAATATAAGCTGTATGTCTTCATTCCTGCTTGCATTGCTTTGCATTTGGCTATTTTAAAGTGCACCCTTTTATAACACAATAATTCAGCAAAGCCAATCAGATAATCTCTAGGTGTGTGGTATTCACAGTATTTGTGCTTCTGCTAGTCCTGTTAAATCTGCTGTTTATATTCCTAGCACCACTATTTTGAGAAGTTAATCACTAATAATCTAATATGTGCCATAGTTAATGCAATGGTCTAGAGTGAGGGTCTAAATCAGTTTTAGTTGGTGCCTGCAATTCAAGCACAATAACCAGCTCTTGCCAAGAATACAACAGGCAATGAAGCAACTTTGCTAAAAAGAAAATAATTTATTGAACCCATGATCAAGAAGAAAAGGCAAATATCATCAAATAAGTAAAAGAATCAAAAAGGTAAACCAGAAACTGTGTCACAATGGCTTTACACACACTCTGAGAGAAAGGGGAGACAGCTAACACATTGGATTTTGGCTTTAGATGAGAGCCCTAGAGAAGAAAGAGTATACACCAACACTCATAATCATAAAGCCACCACACACACAAACACAGCTGCACTCCACTTCCTGAAGGGAAGTGAGGTGGTGAGGCAGGAGGGCCAGCAGAAATACAGCACAAAATGTATATTTGACGCTTGTGGAACAGTTCTTTTTCAGGTCCTCTTGCAGATGTCAGCCCTTCCTGATGTCTTAGGCTTGCTTCTAGGTCCCCTTGGCTTGGGAACTCTTCTTTGAGGCCATAACAGCATCAGATAAGAGCATAACAGATCCCCAGTCTCTCTGTTTGCCAAAGTTTTAGGAGATCAGTACTTATGATCTCTCTCTCTCTCTCTGTCTCTCTCTTATCAGTGCATATAGCATCTTGGTGAGGACAGAGGCAATATGGGTACAGTCACATGAGGCCATGCCTGCTGTGGTAGATAGGCCTGATCCAGAGTCTTCTCCAGGTCCCGCTACAGGGCCTTCTCCTCTCTTTTCTTCTCCCCTGTGCTTAAGGCTCTGAGAGAGGGAAAAGTTTAAGAGCTCACTGCTGTCTGGCATATTCAAAGGTGATCCAGCTGAAAGGAGTGTGTAGGAGCTGCTCCATACTTCAGCGTGCTGCCAGAAGCCAGGACGAGCTGGTGCTGCCTTTCTGCATTTGAGCTCTTGGGCAAAAGAGGGCTGTAGCTGCTCCCATGGCAGAGCTCCATCCAGGCTAGACTTCTTCTGTGTTCCACCCTTCAGTGGCAGGTAGGTCTTTTATAAACTGTCCACCAATCACCTGTAGGGTCAGGACACTGACCCAGGGGTCTGCTGGGAAAGCTATATCTAGCTCCAAAATAAAATGCTCTTTTATCATAAAAGAACCAAAATTAACTTGAACTTGAAAATTTGATAATTTTCAAACTGTAACAATTAAGTAATATAACACAAAAACACTTAAAATCATAGGATGCTTTAGGCTGGAAAAGATCAGTTCCAACTGGAAGCTCAACAATGTGAAGTCTATCAATAAAACATGTCTCTAAGACCTACTTCTACATGTAATTTAAGTATCGCCAGGGGTTGTGACTCATCCACTTCCCTGAGCAGTGTGTTCCATTGCTTGACAAAACTTTCCATGAAGAAATTTTACCTAATGTTGAATTTAAAATTCCCATGGTACAATCTGATGACATTTCCTCATCTTTTTCCATGCCACTTGGGAGAGAAGAAAAGCATCCACCTTGCTACAACCATTTTTTATGCAGTTGAAGAGATCTCACCTCAATTAAGGTTCAAAAATATCATGTGGCTTAAACCTGAAAAGCCTTCTAGAAGTCTTTTTACAGTGTATATTTTTTTTTTTAAAAGAAAGCCACAAGCATTTCACCAGCAATATTTTGTATTCCGTTCCATTGATCTCCATCATCACTGGGACAAAATTCAGTGAAGACTCCCTTTGGAAATAGCACTGTCTGCCTACAATTTCACATTTGAATTACATTTAAGATCTATTCATTAATAAATCCTTAATAATACTGTAGTATTGAAAAAGAGTCTGTACTTATAATTTACTATTTAAAATTCTTTTCAGTAAAATTTCAATATAGAAACATACTACTAGTTTTTTTCACTTTTCTTCTTCCATCGCAGACTGCAGAGGTAACAGCTTGACAATATATGCGCCCTCAAAGAGGTGATGGGTTTGGGAAAAGAAAATGAAGCAAGTGGATCTGTGAAAAGGCTCCAAAATGCTTCATGTAATCTTCTAAGTCTTTGAAATCGTAGTTACATAACTCAATAAAACATGTGCTGAAACATCCAAACTGGTAGGAGCCTGTTTACTTGAAGACAGTACAAAATGCTGTCTCTGTCTCACACATGTACAGTCTGGATATTGACCCGATCCTATTCACAATAGTAAGTTACTGCCTGAGATTGCTTTGACAAGATGCTTGATTTGCTCACACTGATGATATTCATAAGCTGACTATAAGAATGACAAACTAAAGTTTTAAAACCTAGACTTTCAGAAGTTTTCTGCAGATAAATACAAGCCACTTCTATATTTTAGGGAATGCTGTCATTCTGTCTTGAGTTAAAAAGACAGCCTTGTCTGTATTCTCCACCAATTGTAGGGGGTGAGGAAAAGTGACCTAATTGCTCACATTCTCCACCAGTTGTAGGAGGTTGACAAGGACCAAGAGCCTTGATTGTGTATTTTTGGATTGCTGGGTGAAATCTAAACACACCAACCAGCTCTTAAGGAGAATTTACCAGGCAATGAAGCAACTTTGCTCAAAAGAAAAGATTTCTTGAACCCACCTCCAAGAAAAAGAAAGGAAAAACACATAAATAAGTTAAACAAAGAAAAACTTCATCACAATGCCATTCAACACATTCTGAGGAAAATGATAGATAATTATGTAATGGTCTTTGGCTTCAGATGGCTGCCCTTGGGGAAAAAAACACATATTGTGATAAAAGGGAATAAGAGCCACAACTCCAAGCCTGTGGAATTCAGGGGACTTAGAGGCTTCCTTTCTGCTCTGCATATCATGGAAAAGTCAGTTTTTCAACCATCCACAACCTCCATCTCTTTCTTCTGCTTGCTCTCAGACAGCCTCGGGTGGTGGCAGCAGCTCTTGGTGAAGTCTTCAGGGAGGTCAGTGTGGCATGGTCAGTCAACCGTGCAGCAATACACACTTCAAAACCTCAGTCTCTCTCTTCTGCCAAATGTTTAAGACTTACAGGTCTCTTCTGCTTCTTTCAGCACAACACAGTCCAGCCAAGCACAAAGGAAAAACCTGATGCCCCTCAGGGCCTCTTTCTCAAGCATTTCTCAGTTCCTCAGTGGCAGCTGTGATTTAGCTTCTCCGTCTGTGATCAGGAACAAAGCCAAGATGGCGCTGACCATGTGCCTGCCACTCCTGTGGCAAGAACAACGGCAAGATGGCACCCCTCTTAGGAAAACAGAGATAGTGGCCACAGCTTCAGCCCTTTTCTTCAGGGCCAGGGCTTTTCTCTTTCTCTCCCGCTGCAGTCACAGGAAAGGGGGGGAAGGGTAACCACAACTCTGGTGTTATACTTGTAATATGCTTGCAGAGTTCAGCATGGTTCCAGAGGTGGCAGCAGCAGCTAAGGGCCATATGCATTCCATTCTGGAGGTGGTGGTAGTGGCTGGGGCTGCGCATGCTCTGTGCCCAGCCACCAGGCTAGCTCTGTGTCCAGGGGGCTTGGTGGCAAAGCAGTTCCAGTGGCTGGCACAGCGGAGCAGCAGCAGCAACTCTGGCAGCAGAGGGGGTGCCATGCCTGGTGGCTGCAGTGACAGTGGTTTGGGTGGGGCACTGGGCCAAGGTTGCCTGGCCACACTGCAACTGACAGGAGCTGGCGGCAGGGCAGCAGTGGCCAGTCACATTCAGACCACACACCCTGCAAGGAGGGGCTACCCATGTTCCTCTAGCTGCTGTGTCCCAGGGGAGAGCTCCATGAGAAGGTTATTGTGGAAGATTGAGCTGCCTTATGGAGTGGATTCCCCCTACTCCCTGGCCACAGCATTCTTGCTGGGACAGAGGGAATAGGAGAAAGCACAACTGAGAAATAATGAGAAATTATGGGTTTTATGCAGAAAAGCACAAAACCAACATAAGCACCAAAACTCCACATGACAACCCATGTAACATATATGAATGCACACACAAATAGGAGGAATATTATCCTTAAAAGCCATAGAGGAAAAAAATAACTCCAGAGTAGCATAGGCATAAGTCTCCAAACCAAATCTTTGAATTGCTCCAAAGTTATGAAGCATTGCAAAAAATATTTATTAGCAGATAAAGGACAATTTAATTGTTTAATGAAGTTTTGTGTCTATCTTTCAATTTATTTTGAATGCTCCAATATGCTGACCAGGTAGTTTCATCTGCATCAGCACCAAGGCATGTGATATGACAAGGACAAAGTGTCTTTTTCCCCAGCTTTGCATTTATCATACAAAAAAGATGTAAAAGCTTTTCCTTACATGGCTTTCAAACAAGAATGATGTGTTTCAAGTGTTCATTAGTAGTCTTTTAAAAGGCACTTCTCTTCTCCAACAGCATTAGCAGGGTGCTGCTGTGCAGGAGACATAAGGGCTGTAAAAAAAATCTAAATTGTGAAAATCTTCTAAATAGCTTTTTATTCCTCTAGACTCTCCTGCCTGGCAATTTTGTGAACAACACATAATTAGTGTCAGACATCATTCAAACTGCTGATATCAGGTGCTAACCAACCAAGAAGGCTGAGGATTTAAAAGCTGAGATTTAAAAGTGTAGGTTCATTTAATGTAAAATAAGTGCTGTGCTTTTAACCCTTAAAGCATCAAAATGGGGAAAAATGTAGCATTCAGAGCAGCACCTCATTACACTGCAGTCACTTCTACCTGAACAGAAGACATTTAGTGACATGGTGACTGAATACTTTGTTGAATGTGCAGTGCTTATATAATGTTAGATTTTCCTCAATACTATGCAAAGGCTGGGATTTATTTCCTGCTTTAATAGTTACTCTTATGAAATACTGCAATGTCTCAGAATTCTTTGTTCTAGTAAATTGTTTTGTGCATATTACTCTATGTTTCTTTGTCCAACCACCAATAACAGTTTGTTCCAAAGCTTATGAAAGTCATTATGTAATTCTTTTTGTTGTTGGTTTGGGTTTTTGTTTTCATTTTCTGGTAGATTCCATTAAAAATTTACATTCCAGCATTGCATAAAAATAAATGCAATAGAAGATAATTACAAGCCAACACAAAGCACAAATAAATAGCTCTTTATTATCTTTCAACTTTCTCCTTCAAGCTAGATGTCTTATTATAATCAATAGAGTTTAAAAAGGAAGACGTAAGAATGTAAGACACGGAGTAAGTCAGTGCTTATGCCTGCAAGAATTGTATTTTAAGAGCTTTTGACTACTAAGCACAGAAAGCTTTGTCAATGTGTGGCTAGAATGATGAATAAACTATCCTAATCTGATTTCTTTTTTCAAATAAAGTCATCTCTTAGCATGCATTTTCAGTAAGAAGAGGTACATACTGCTGCTACAACTGAAAAAAATGCAGTGAAATAAATTGAAAAGAAATAGATATTAATGTTGAGCAAAAACATTATGCATTGCTTAACATATGGTAAATTGAATTGGGCTACCTTTTCAGACAGACATAGGAGAGACTCACTTGATCAGTCACACTACGCACACTTGGCTAAGTGTTTCCATATGTAGACAGATTACTTGAGTTTACCAATTAAATTTAATTTTCATCTCCTTTCCAAGGAGATTAGCATTCACAGAGAACACTCTAGTGTTGACTCTGACAGGACAAACAGGAATAGGGGATTAAGAGTATGACCGAAACACAGGAAAGGTGATAAGCCAGTAAGGAACTGTCCTCACCCAAGGGCTCTTACTGCAAAAGCTCTCTTTGCAGATGGCTCTTCTTATTTATGTGTTCTTGATAAATGTTGCACACTCATTTCTCCTTTTCAATATTCTAGAAATTGATATGGCATCATGTAGAGCTGTCCCTGCATAGGGGGACAGGCTGAGATTACAAAGATAAGCTCAGTAAAACTTTAGGAAAGCAAAATAAGATAACAGCCTGCAAACAAGGTAACAACCTGCAAGACAAGACTTTTTTTTTGCAGACATCCTGCAAAGGTTTTTACAAGTTTCCCGCAAGATAAGATTTTTGTGCAAAGCCCCTCATGACACTGCTACACATGCTCTGTTTAGGAAGAGTTTATGAAGATAACTTACTGAATATGTATTATTATATTGTATGATCTGAATCTGGAGTCAGAAAGCACAGCTGGCAAGGAGAGATCCCTGTGATGCCCTGCGCCAAGAAATAAATGAATGCCTGCTTAATAACTTTGGTTATTGAGTTCTCACTATGCCAAGATCTTCATACTTCTCACATTATGGAGCTCTGTCCACATTGTATACTTTGACTAGGTAACACCATGCCTAAATACAAAAATAACTCAGGTGAAATGAAGCACAGTGTATTGAATGTTACATATTACCTGAAATAATGGTGTCAAAATATTAATTAAACATGGAAATGCCTCTTGTTTTCATTAGTTCTAGTAACTACGGCAATTTCAGCCTTGTAAGTTATGCCTGTTGCTGCAAAGAAAGCAAATATTATGACAAGTCCCTTCAAAAGAAACTAGTACTGAACACATCAGGTGCTGCTGGCTCAAAAAACATATGCTACACAAGACATTACAGGAAGAGTGAACAATTTGGGAAATTTTCATTGCCTCCTTTTGGAAGTCAGTGTTCCTAATACTACTTTTTTCCTTCTTTCTCTTCCTCCTTGGCTATCCTAAAAGGTTAACTTTGATACTTTTGTAACTGAGGTCACCATGACCTAGCTTTCTGTACTAAAAGTAAACAGGGTTTAAAAATTCTTCAGTGTTAAAGCACCTGCTATTATTGCTAAATCCCATGTAAGTCATCGAGAATGGAATACGTCTTTGTAGTAAACTTGTTACTAGTTGCTTTGGACTACAGTGAAAACATAAGCCAATGAAAACAGAGAAAATGGGAATTGTTAGTCCCATTTAACATGGCCAGCACACACTACAACAATTCTATCAGTGAGAATTCCGGATATGCAAGGAATGTAGACTAGGTTTCTTAATCCTTAGACCATGATTCATGATAATTATAGTGCCTCAACTCATAATATTGCTGGCTGAATAGCCCACAGCATCTTCTAGGGAATTAGCAGTAGGATTTTGCTGATTTAGTCTAAAAATCATACCAGGACCTTGCCTTTGCATCTTATCCATAAAAGCAATGAAACTAAGCAAACAAAGATTTTGAGTGCAGTGTGCTTTGTGCTGTTTAGCAGTGTAGTCTTACTTCTTCCCAATTTGTCCCCTGTTAAAGGGGAAATGAAGAATACAATTGAGCATTTGAAATCCTAAATTTCCTCTGCTCTGAACAGAGCTACTTAGCTCTCCCATTATGGCAAAACACAGGAGAATATTCACCTCACAGTTTAACGGAGTTAGATAGCGAGAAAGAACAGTTGTGGAAAAGAAGGCAAAATTGATTGCATTGTAATCAGTGAGAGTCCGTCACAATAGCAAAGAGCCAGAAGACTTTTTCTTTCTTACCCTACAAGCAAACCACATGTAAATTTCCAGCAACATTAAAATTGTGCTTCCCAGCTCAGTAAATGTTTTCTATTCTTGTCTGCTTAGCACCCTCAGCTTTTTTCAATTAGGTTCTGTTTGTTTAGTGGTTTTAGTTTGAAAAGAAGAAAAAAGAAAAAAAAAAAGAAGGCTCTAAAGAAAGGATTAAGCCTGGTATCTTACACAGAAAGAACGAACATAAATTAGAAATTCTTTTCTAATCTCAAGTATGCATTCTTTAATCTTCCGCCCTGCTGAGAAGGGTAATAAGATAAAGGCAGAAAGAAGCTTTTTTGCTTCGTTTGATTTGTTCAGCTGAAAGCATGCTTTTGACTGCAACTAAATCTCAAGGTTCACGACAACTCAGACAATACTCACACATGTTATAAGTTTTAAAAAGAGAGCTGGGAAAGCTTACAGAAACCCACCTGGTGAGCAAGCTCTCCAGATTCAAAAGGGCAAGGCCATACAGTTGAGAATCAAACAAGCAAGCAATGACTGAAGGAATATGGAAACAAGATTTCAGGTGTAGGCAATGCAGTTCTTCAGTGCAGTCTGGCCTCAGAGGGAAAATTACTTTGAAAATAATTACCCAGAGCCCCATCCAACCTGGTCTGGAACACTTTCAGGGAGAGGGTATCCTCAAGCTCTCTGGGCAATCTAGCATTCTCGTCATGCAACTGGGGTTTAAGCTGCAATAATCCTATGTAATTATTATAGAGTGAGGGGAAAAAAGAGGAATTCAGTAATAAATGTAAGATATGAATGACATTATCACAATTGATGATTGACATTATCACAATTGACAATTGATGATTGAATCTGATAATTGTGTTTCCACCATGTAACATATGCTATTTTTAAGGGAACACTTATGCATTAAGGACAATAAGAAAAGCAAGATTGTCAAGAAAAGCATATTACTGAAGGTAAGTCCTTATGCCATTCTTCAAATTAAATGTTTGTTTAATGATGTTGGTCATATAAACACATGATGTACATATGCAACATGTCTTCACAACTGGTTGTGAAGTACTTAGAGGATATTTTACATAACAATAGAATCATAGAATCATTAGGGATTGGAAGGGACCTTGAAACAACATGTAGTCCAATCCCCCTGCCACAGCAGGATCACCATAATAGGTTAATGACTACCTAATTTTTACTGTTTATGGGTACAGCCAAACAAACCCAAAACCCAAAATACCCAGGTTTAGAGGCATAAGTAGAAGAAGAATGTTTGATTTTCTTAAGTCAAAGATAAGAAGCTTTCCATTTCACCAGAGAAAGATAAATGCATGAGTCAGTAAGTAACTTACCTTAGAACATACTACCAGTGCATGAAGTTAAGGGTTTTTTCAGTTGTCTTTGGTGGACTTTGCATTCTTATTAGTATTTCCCCTTGGCAACTTAACATTTACCTCATTCAATGTGAATCATTACAGCATTCATTAATCCTTGAAATAAGTATTTTTCCAACTGTGAAAGGATGTCTTAGAGAATCTACAACAGACACTACAGCTATCTTTGCACTGTTGTCCAAAACCATCATGCCTTGGTTGGGTTTTTTTAACTGGCAATAGAAGCTGATGATAAAAAAGCCAGATGATATAAATACAGGTAAGTGCACAACACAAAGACTAAGTGAAAATGAACAGCAGATGAATCTTACATGAGCTAATGGAAACAGAATATTGGATTTATGCCCATCTCCTAATCAAGTGCAGTGCCAACCCTGCATAGTGGTGTGTGCCACAAACCAGTTGAAAACACAGCAGAATAGTGCTCTACTGCACATTACCTATCTGGAGCTTCAAATGAAAAGAATTCTACTAAATATCAGCATCATCTGGACAAATCCAAATGCAAGGTGAGCAAATCTGGTACCTGTATCATATTTTAAGGCAGGCTGATAAATTTGATGGACATTTGTTATTGATAGATTTATACATACCCTTGATTAACTTCAGGTAACAACTTCTCTGTTACAGTGTATGGGAAAGAAGGAATGGTGAGTAAGGAGAAATTGTTATGATTTCAGAAACATGGAAAAATCAAGAAACTAAAGTGAACGGACAACCTCAAGGTGTATCATGATGGAGTAAGAACTTACTGACTCCAGTTACACCAGCAGCACTGTGAAAAACATCTGTAACATTTGTACTCTGTATCCTATGTACTAATAAAGCATTCAGACCTCAGATAAGGACTCATGGAGGGTTCAGTGGAAGTTCTGAGTGTACTTCACTGGCAACTTTTATTTCCTTCAGAAAACTGACCATTTGCAGAAAAAGTGAGGATTTCACTTATTGATTTTTATTTTCATAGTTAGTAAAAAAGGGATCCAGAACCTGACAATGAAGAAGGGTGATAGTAATGATATTCCTGATAAAATGGTGCTAAAGATTTTTTTTCCTGTTGGTGTTTGCTCATAAGGCTACACATCTAATCAACTTTGCTAGCCTTGCTACCAGTGACTTTCTGATGCTTATTAACAGCTTACGCTGTAATTCCAAAGCCAACATATACTAGAGGATCCTGATGATAAGGCTATACTCATACATTGGTTATATTCTCCCTACAAAAACTATGTCTAAGTGAAACCATAAGCAGTCCTCATTAAGTGTGTGCCAGATGTTACTCCGTTACCTAAATTACTTTAGTCACTCTGTTCTACTGTCTGAAAACATAGGGAGAACCTAAGTAAGTCTTTTGCATTTAGCTAGTTCAACACACATGTATCTATATATGTATACAAACTCACCTGGAACATTACAAGCCACTATTACCAAAATAAGTCTAAAGGGCTCTTACAAAGATCTCCGTGTGATTTCTACTTCAATTTATAATATGAACACTGCTTGAAAGGCTCAATTGTTTCCTCCAGTGTCCTGATGTCTCTCCAAATAAAATTGAATTGACTGAAATACAGCCCATTGATGCTTTTGTATTGCTATAGAAGCTGATGGCAACCTTCCACCTCTTTTGCTGAATGGCATAATTGGCCTGCCAGGGAGGATTTGGGATTTTAACACGTTCTTTGTCTGGCTGAGCTAACCAATTATTCCGCAGTTTCTATCAAGACTGCAGACTTTTCCTCATCGGGGTCATTCAGCTTGTCAAAACTAATTTGTCACCACTACTGCGGACCCTCATTGCCACTGACAGCAGCACAAGTGTCAGACTAAATAGACCTCTGCATTACAAGAAAGTAAATGACTGATCAGAGCCCACCAAGCATCCTGACCGTATGCCAGAGTCTGGCCTTCTGACCCCAGGAGAGGTGGAAACAGTACCAGCTAAAATGACATGGGGTCACCAAAAGACACTACTAATCATTCTGTAGAGTAAGCAAAAAAAAGCCTCAAACAGCTAAAGGGAAAGAATACTCAAAGGCAGTATATGACAGTGTGATGATGATAAAGTTTTGGATTTTCTTTTTAATTAAAAGCATACAATGGAAGTCAATTACTCTGAAATAAAATCCTACGAAAGAAGTTAGGAGTTGACTCAGACTTAATTTTTGGAAAGCTGCTCAAACATAGCAGCTGGCAGTAGAGTACTTTGAGCCCAATCCAGCAGATCATTAGAGTAATCCTCTGTGTATTCTTGACCACCCAAGTGACATCTGAGTCAGGCCAGTGGCAGGTTCTTCATCTAATGTAATACTAGCCACAAAGTACTTAATATCAGCTTTCACTTACTACAGTGAGGTAAAATTTGTCCCAGAAACATAAAGTTGACTTAACTGAAGTGCATAATATAAGAGTGTTATAATGGAGTTATCCATTCTAATTATCTGTATCACTAAATTATTTTGGTGATGAATAATTCATATTCTGATTTTAATCTTTCCTTCACTGTTGCAATTGTATTCAGTCTAATGGCATAGAATGGAATTAACACCATGCCCTCAGTATCTACAAGTACTTTACATGGAATACCTTGCAAAAGTAAAGGAAAAGTTTCAGAGGAACTTTCAGCGCATTCCTAACCATTAAAGGAACCATTTCTGAAAGGGCCTTTAGCCCCAGTAGTCTCAAAGATCCTATTTGGTTCTGTTAAGGTAACTGCCATAAGCTCAGCCCATGAATAAATCTGCTGAATCAGGATCTTGACTTGAATGCTATCCTACAGCACAAGAAATGTAAATGCAGAGACAGCATGAGGTGTTAATTTTTCTTCCCAGAATACTTAAAATGCCATAATCTTTGTACATTTTGTAAAGCAGTATATTTATAAGACTTTGGGGAGTTACCTAGTTTAATAAATACAGGAGATGCAATATACATCCACAAACAGTACCCAGTCTAAAGACACAAAAACTGCTATTGGTCTTTTTGTCTCTTGTTCCCAAAAAAAGAGAGTAGCCATGAGTAAACAATTATGTTTTTAAAGACAGATAATTATTTTTAACTTGTTTTTTAATTTGTATTTGGAGTAGCATCTTACAAAAAGGCTTCTGCATTCCAATGAATAATGGAAATTGTCACTGTGGTATGAATAATTGGGGAACTGCCAAATATTGCAACTTTTTAAGCAACACCAAAAAAAAATCACCAAAGTTTTTAAATATGCATATAATTTGACTGAGATCTTTTGTTTCTAAGACCAGGAATGTTTTTTTTTTCCCCTCCAGCAGAGGCAAGAGAAGAAGTAAGAGTAGAGAAAAAATGGAATATGACAATCTTCTTATGTTCTAACTACTGATTGCTTCCAGACATAGACAGTCCTCATTTAAGACTAACTGCATTATTTCTTGATGTTTTTTATTTCATGGAACAGCATCAATATTAAGATTTTTTTTTTATCCCTTTGTTTTACACAATGGTTAGCATATACAGGCAGTTAGACAACCTATTGCTCTCATATAATGTAAATCAAAATTTTATGGAGTCAGTGTGCTTGCATGACTGCTGTAACTATCCCAAAGCAGTGCTCCCTATTTTACATTAGTGAAGCTTAATTTTGAAATTTTTATGATTGTCCACAAGTAGTCTAAGGAGACAGTACAAAACTAACATCTAAGTGCACACGAACTGTTCTGCAAAAATCGGATATGCATATGATTAGGTCAACCTATGCTATTAGATGACTTCCAAAGTTGCAAGAATATAGGGAGAAGTCCCAGCAAAAAAACTAGGGAAACCTTGTTTTCGTCCATTCCACTTGTCTGCAAAACATGTACTTCTGACTATGTCTGAGCAGCCTGAAGATTTTTCAGTAGTATTTATTTTTTAAACTTGTTAGCACTTGTATTCCCAAGGAATACAATTCCATCCTCGATGTTTTGTAGTCACATGCTTTTCAATAATCTGTCATCTGGTGATAACCTCAGTGAGCTGTCTCAAGAAAACAACACAGTCAGGAAAGCTTTCATCAATTTTTTGGTGGATGTGAATTTACAGCTTCATCCACAGCCATCTGAAATGGACAGATGATTATCATTCCACAGATGCTAAAAAAGAAAATTGAAATAATAGAGATGAGAAATCTCCAAATACTTCTTTCAGTGATAATGTTAAAATCATCCTCAGTCTCCAAAACTTTAAGTGTTTAACTCTTCCAAATGCAAACATGAATTTCTAAAATAAATTTTAAAAATTCGTAGAGATACGAAGGTAGGAACCTGGCATCAGCAACACAGTGAAACATCTGCAAGGATCCTCTCCCCTAATTCTCCTAGCTAGACACAGACAGAGATTGTTTGTTCTATGGTACTTTGCTGTCAGACACAACACTTCCATATTGACTTACACAAATAATGCACATAGACAATTTATTTGGTGCCTACAGCTGTATATTTTGAGCTTCTGACAGAAGACATTAATCCAACAGTTTTGCAAGTAGCAAGATGAGACATTGCATAGCATACTTATGGGACACTGAAAAATCTTACAGATTTTTTCTTCTGGGATGGCTATAGCCTGTTTCTGCTCATACTCATCTCATCCCAGAGTTTTGAAAAGTGGTCTCCAGCATTTAATTTCAGCCCAAACAAGAGTGATGTACTCCAATAATAATTAGCCCCTCTCTCTCTTTATTTCTTTCAGAGTCAACAACTTTACTTTTTTCTTCTACTTGAAATGCAAGGAGAACACTTCTAACATAACTTGAAAACTTTCATATTTTTGGCTTCCAGTAAGAGGTGAATTCCAATCCTTATTCTGGCTCTAGTGCCCAGAGCAGAAGTAAGTAAACAAAATCCCAAAAGGAGAGCCCTTGAAAGAAAAACAGAAAAAGAAATAAATGTGCTACTGCAATTTGATTGCAAGTTAGCTCTTTTATGTTCCATGTGTGATGGAACAGGTGAACAAAACCATGATTTTTCATCAAAAATACTTGGGACCCATCAAAACAATGTAATTTTGCTAACCTTATTTTGTAAAATAGAAAGTATTATATTTTTAATAGGCTGACATTAATCATTAATTGATTAAGACAACTGAGTTAAATACCATGCCTGTGAACCAAAGTCATCATTCAATGTATATTGATATGCAAGAAAATTACAACTGGGGCATCATGATGATTTTTATAATTCATAGCCTGGACCTGGATTAAACACCAACTCATGTGATTTGATAAAACACATGCAGGGTATATGCATTTCTAAATCCTCCATTTTTATCCCCCATTTTTATCCCTTATTAAGTGGGACATACTGCAAACATAAGGAAAACTTACTGATTCATACTTCTGCTATCAAGTTTTTCTTCCCCATCAAGCAACTTAAAACCTCATAATCATTATTGTAATCACCTTGGTGTATATATATATACATGTATCTGTAAAGGTATTCGTAGGCTGATATAACCTAAGGTCACCAGCAGTTGTATATATAATACTGTAACAGTGTGCAAACTATATTTCCATGAAATGTGTGATTATACCATATCTAAGCATGCTTCCTTAATAAACAATATTTTCTTACTGTCGCTTACACTACTTGCAGGATAAAAAGAAATAAAAACAATACCTCAGCTCTGTAATTAAGACCCATCTACATCTGAAATCAGTTATGCCCATTGAACTTAAAAATGCCAAATTGCACTGCTGAGTTCAAACGTAGTTAAGCTTAATACAACCAAAAGAGAGGTCTTAAGCTCCCTATATAGGCTGTCTTTGATTCACCTATTACAATTAATGAGGGCTGCCTTTGCCCTCACACAGTGAGTTTCAAAGGAATGCTCTTCAGTGAAAACCCTATTCAGTAGCTACTGTTGATGGGGGTGATGCATTGAGTGAAAAGTAATATTTCTTTTATTACTAGCAGACAGATTCTATGTACTCTGGTACTTATGGTATTCTCATAAAGTCAATCAGCATTACTCACGTTGCAGTGAATTTTTTGTTTCCCAGCAGGTCAAAAAGTTCACATATAATTTAGAACAAGATTGGCTTCATAACACAAATCAGAATATTTTTTCCATATATGGAAACCTAGAGTGCCTACTGCAGATCATGAGTTCTAGTAATCTCAGTTGACAAGATTTTAATTCTCCATTAAAAAAACCAAACAAACAACAATAAAAACAAAAATCAAAACAAAGGAGAGCACAATAGCAAAAGAAATCTAATCTACTGAAACAATTTCACCTTCCCTAGGCAGTCTCCTTACATGCAAAATAAAGTGCTATTTTCCCAGTCTTTTCAATGTAAAATATAGATGGAAAATCAAGACTAAAACAACAGACATTAACTTTTCAAAAACAGCATGGTAATAACTTGCAAATGTTTTGTTTCCATCCATTTACAATCCTCATAAAATTTGAAACAATAACTCAGAAAAACTTGTAATCTCATCAGGGTAAAGATGTCCCTGCTCATAGCACATGGGTTTGGACTACATGACTTTTGTAAAAGTCCCACACCAATTCTGTGATTCTAGAAAGGCAATGGAGTACCTACTTGAAGCAGGCTGTCGTTAACAGAAAAGGGTTACACATTGTTGATCAGGTATATTTCAGCTGCCAAAAAAACCACCCTAAGATGGACAAAACTGGGCTGTATCTCTGCAAGCTAGTGATAATAATAGAAGACACATAATATTGTCTCTCTAAATATTTTCTGTTTTCCTTGTTTACCAGTACCTTACTGATTCCCCATACATAATGCCTCAAGACATTCTTTATAAAGGTTTTTCCAAGGTCTGCAGACATGGATACTAAGGGTCATTTAGAGATTCATAAAATTTGGCTCAGTTTTCAGCCTGATTTGTCTGGGCCTTCTAGAAAAGCACACTTTTCTTTAGAAGTTGAGACATCTCTAATCACATGTGTGTGGCACTGCTGGGAGAAAGAACAAACAGCATTCCTTTTAGCTGTTGCAAATTATCCTGTGTGTAGAACTTATTTGGAAGTAAAAAAATGGGAAGAATAACTTAAAGAGTCAATATTTACAATGTCAAGTATAGCCACACAGAGATTAGGACTGGTGGCACAATGTTCTGTTATCCTTTCAGACTTATTACAGGAGTACTAAGCATTGAGAATGGTCTTTCCAGTTTCCTCTTGGAAGTCCTCTTGGAAAGTAACATGTATCAATATAGTTTACATAAACAAATGATTTTTTAAAACTACTTTGGAAGTAACATTTCCACTCCTCATATTCTGCAAAAGCCTATGGTAGGATTTCATGTATTTTGGTTAAACTTGGTTGTCATTTTCCAAGCAGAGATGGATTTCTGCTATGATTACTAATTACAAAGACTGTTGCTCTATTTTTGGGAAAAGTCAAGCAAACACTAAAGGAACTTCTCACAGAGTAGCTTAGGTTAGAAGGGACCTCAGAGATCATTTAGTTCCAATCCCCCTGCCATGAGCAGTGACTTTTTCCACTAGACCAGCTTGCCCATAGTCCTATCCAACCTGACCTTCAATACTTACAGAGAGGGGGCAACATTTTCCAGTGCCTCACCACTCTCCTAATGAGGAATTTCTTCTGAAGAGCTCATCGAAAGCTATCTTCTTTTAGCTTGATTCCATTCCCTCTTGTCCTATCACTAAAGTCCCTCACAAAAATTTCCTTGCAGCTTTCTTGTAAACCCCCTTCAGGTACTGCGAAAGCTGCTATAAGGTCCCTCCAGAGCCTTCTCTCCTCAAGGCTGAACAGCCCCTATCCCCTCAGTCTGTATTTATAGGAGAGGTGCTCCAGACCTCCGATTTAATCTGGACCCACTCCAGGAGTTCTATGACCTTCTTATATTGGGGAGCTCCAGAACTGGATGTCGATACTCCAGGAGAGATCTAACTAGCAGAACAGAGGAGAAAAATCACCTCCCTTGACCTGCTGTGACACTTACTTTGATACAGCCCGGGATTAAAACTAAAATGACAACACTGTCAAAGAACATAGTGTGTTTATTTCTAGAACCATATCAGCCACTATTTCAGACTGGACGAAACCCTTTGATTTTAGTCTTGATTTTAAAATCTCTCTTGGCTGATTGTAAAAAAAGTATGAACATACACTTGCTAAAACACAACCTATTTTTAAGCTTGAATATTACGAAAGCAAGAATCCAAAACAGTATTTCTGCTAATAAAACTAAATTGTTTTACCCTATTTCTTAAAATTTTACGTTTCAAACCTTTTATTTACAGTCTTCTTCAGTTATGGCAACACCTTTCTCTTAACAGAAAGAATTGTGGTGAATCCTCTGAGATTTCAAAGGCCAAAGAATAGATGGCCAAGAACAAGGTGGGACAGCAACTCATCAGCTAATAAAGAGGAATACCATGATGATAAATCAGAAAGGAAAGAGGCTGGTATCATCACTACTCTCCTGCCTGCTAAAGAAAAAAAACCATAATGAGACAGAAAACATCCTCCAATGTGAAAAATGTTGCTTGCAGCCACAGTAACAATATTCTTTTAGGAATTAGAAGTTTCATGATTTTGGTATTTTCTATTGTCCAAAACTCCACACATTGTGCACGCACCTCAAGGAAGTTTACATCCTCTGAGGAAGCTTAGCAGTCCTAGGAAACAAGTGCACAGCCTTCAGCAGATTTCAAACTTTTTTGCAGCTAAGGGAATTAGAAGGTGAAATTGTTCACCACCACCACCAAACCTTAGGCAGGGAAAAATGGTGCACAACAGCAGGATGCCCACAACTAGCCTGCATCTATAGGCTCCACATTGTGATGCTGCTGCCTGTGCGCTAGCAGCAAAGGCTGCTTTTGGAGAGTTTGGCACAAACAGGACACAGCTGCGAATAAGCCTGCATTTTGCTGTGAATGCTATATTCAGTTAGTTCACTGCTTCACTGCTTAGATATTTTCCTTCCTTTCTTTGAACTTGTTTGTTTCATGCAAGCCCTTTAAAACCTAAGGAGAAGTTGGTACATTTATACTAATAGTCACTGCTTTCAAAATTATCAAAATTTGTCTCACAATAAAGAATTGTATACTTAAGCACAGTATCTAAACATCAATTACAAAATAAAACACAACAAATTACAGAATCGAAGATGCATATTTCTAAATAATGATAATTGGTCAACAATACGTTGAATACAATGAAGGTTCAAAGAGATAAATGTTGTTCTTAAAAACTTAGACTATAAACCTAGAAAATTCGGAGTTCAGATCACAACTTCATTCAGATACGAATAAGATCAGAATGTACCCAATATGAGCTCACATAACTAAACATCTCAGAAATCCGTAAAACATACAAATGTGCTGAACAGTGCATTCTTACATTCAAAGGGAAAAAGACATATTCAGGAAACATGTAAGAAGTCACAGACTTCTCCAGGGAATAACAGTGAATGCTAAGAGATCCTCTTTCATTTTCTAGAATCTTCTAGGAAATTCATAGATATACGAGTCTACAAAATAAATTCTGCGACCTTTGAATGCATGGAGCTAAACTAAAGTCAGTCTAGCATATTCATCAAGAACATCACTATACAAAGTTTCTTCAATGCACCAGTTATATAGGAAAACGTAATGCTGGCCCTCACATGCAAGATAAATGGTTAAATTTTATAACAAGTTTCCAGCACATTACATTTTTTACTTACGTGTATTATGTATATAAGCCTAGGGAAGCCAATAGGGTCATCTTATCTCTGTCATCAGTAAAAAATGAGGGTCAGTTGTTTTAGTAGAATAGAATATCTGTGCTATTTAGACTGGTGGTCACAACATGATTTGTACCTGACATCAGAAAATAAAAAGGTTCTGTAAAACACTGGTGTGTTCAAGAAGAAATGTTTCTTAATTACTGTTCTGTAATCAAGTACCTTTAAAAGGGCTCATGGAAAAAGTACTAATGACCTGAATTCTGTCTGAATCTGTACAGACTGTCTGGCTCTGTTGTTCTTCTGTTTCTTGCTTGCTTTCTTTTATAATTTTATTCTTGCTTCTCTGTAACCAGCTTCCAGCAAATCAGCTAATTAAATACCTCAGTGGCGACCATGGATTTCACTGAGAACAATGTGATTACTCTGTGGACTCTCAACAGACCCTTAGTGCAGCCAACAGACAATTTTAGCACTGTTGGCTGAAGCAGGTTCATCATGCTTCCGCATATACTGCTTATTGACCCAGTTAAAAATTTGGTTATTACTACAGTACACACTGTACAAAGCATAGCTAATTGTCCCTGCAAGTATTTGAAATTAAGAAAATAAGAAATGAAGGAAAGATTATGGCATATGGAATTAAAAATATCACTGTTGCAGTACTGTCAATGTCATGATTTGCATTTGATGTAAAAGTTACCGTGAGGGGATGAGAGAAAGAAAAGTGAAGGAAGGAGGTGAAGAATGTAAAGGAACACAATAGAGAGGAGGAAAAGAAGGGAAAGCTGGAGAAAACACCAGATTTATGCACGGCAGAGAAAACCCAGGGAATTTTCTTTGTGAAAACATCATCCTTTTTAGCTGTTTTGGCAGATGGTTTGAGTATTGGGTTGAGTATCAGATTCAGTACTCAAAAGCAACTTTTTTCTGAAGTGTGCTTGTTCAAATTGTTTTCTAAACAGCATTTGGAGAGAGCTGTTCCCCAGCTTTGTGTCCTCAAAGACACAATTTTGAGTCCAGACGACAAAACTGAGGCAAAGATAACCCTGTCTGAGGCATGAACTATTCACTGTGATCATTACTGAGGTGGAAGACCTAGAGAGAATTGATACACAGATCCTGCAACCTTCTTATGCCAGATTCTCACATTTCAAACCTGGCAATTGTTCATAACCAAGGACTTTTATGAAGTATCATCACCAATACACCCATTCAAACAGGTTATCCACAGTTTTCAGGTATGGCTTCAAGAGTACTGAGAGCACCTCCACAAATCTTTACAACAGCAGGAAACAGGAATTTAAGAAGATGGGTTAATAGAGACAAGCAAAACACCCTAATCCCTCGATCTGATTCCAAGGTATATTTGTGAAGTTTAAGACAAAGAAACAAATAAAACATAATACAGGTAAGGATAAATTATCCTCAAGTTCCTAATAAATTAATATATGGTCTTCCAAAGAATCAGTGCTAAAATTCCATGTATGTTATTACATTAGAGAAGTGTAAGAGCTTTAAACTCACAAACAAACATGCTCCCAGACAGACGGTATACGCTGCCTTTCCCAGGGCTTCAGTTGTAACACTTGTGATTAAGGTCTGGAAACAAGTTGTTTTGAAGACAGATGAATGAGATTTTAGTCCTTAGAATTTTTTATTCTTCTATGTAACTAAACAGTGACCCTCTGATTTGTTCTGTGGAATGGAAACATCACTCTGAGTATCTTTGTTAAATAAATACCTGGGGATATACATGGGCAACCTGGTCTAGTGGGAGATGTATCTCCTAATTGCAGGCAAGTTGGACAAGTTGAATCTTTGAAGCTCCTTTCCAACTCTAAGCATTCTGTGATTCTGTGATTCACAGGACACATTGTGTTACATATATTTTGTATAACCTTCCCAATTACTGTTCAAAAATAGTTCCCGTACTCATGAACTGACAAAATAGTGACTTCTATTCCTCATTATGATTCTTATAATTTCAAAATCTTAACTTGGTAAGATGTGGTTTATCATTCTTCTAATATATTGCACATGAAAGTAACAGGCCTATCAACACTGCGCTGCCTAAAGTATACAACTACTTGTAAACATCATGAGGTCCTTATCAACGCACAATAATGTTTTCACAGAAAATCCCCAAAAATATTTTTTAGAAGTTTTTTTTACAAACTTGATATAAAGGTAACTCTTATAGTTGTAGATCACTATCATATGACAATACTGAGTTCATTGAGGGGAAGAGTTTTGTTACTCTTTGGTCAGGATATATGGACTCCTTTAGAGGCTAATATATGTGTCAGGCTCAGCACAAAAGCTGCACAAACCTGCAAAGTATTTCCTTTGTCATTAATATGATAAGAAAAAATATTTGTAGACTGTGGATGCTTGTTCATTTTTAACAGAACTCAGAGTATAATTGAGACAGAGTGAAAGAGATACGCTGTATTTTCAGTTGTGACATATTTATGAAACACTCCTGGAAAAACAGGATCAACATAAACCCAGCCTAGGTGCAAACAGTCCACATGAATGGAGTACTCTCTTCATAGATGGAAAAAGTCAGTGATACAGGTCTAACTTTGGTACAAACATCCTCCATTTGAACATTGTGATTTAGCAGAATCAGCCCTAGAAAGATTACAAAAACAGACTACACATTTAGTCACTCTCAAAATACCATGTGTGAGAACAGCTTTCCACTTGGCATCCACAAAGAATCAGCTTTTAAACATTTTAGAAGTTTTGTTCCAGTACCCTGCTGTTCTACATCAGTGATACTGGACTAACATAAATATCTGAAACTGCTATACAACATTTCTGAACTTTTTTTAAGTTATTCTTACTTGTCCTGAGTTCACTATTTTTTACATAATAGCACACTTAAATTGCTTTGGGATTTTTTGCACACCTACTATATTTACTTGCTAATCACAGAATCATAGAGACATTAGGGATCAGAAGGGACCTCAAAAGATCATCTAGTCCAATCCCCCTGCCACAGCAGGATCACCTAGACCAAGTCACACAGGAACAGATCCAGGCAGGTCTTGAATGTCTCCAGCGAAGGAAATTCCACAACCCTCCTGGGAAGCCTGTTCCAATGCTCTGTTACCCTCACTGTGAAGAAGTTCCTTCTGATATTTATATGGAACCTCCTGTGTTCCAGCTTGCACTCATTGCCCCTTGTCCTATCATCAGGCCTTGAGAAGAGCCTGGCTCCATCCTCCTGACACCCACCCCTCACATGCAGAGAAAAGAATGACATTCAAAAAAGCACTATTTCCCATTATTAGTTCTACTTCTAATAGCATGTGGTTAGACTACTCTGAATTTTAATCCAACTGCATAAATAACAAAATTCAAATGTTTACTTATAGTATCCAGATGGATTTTTTAAAAAAGAAGAAAAAGACAGCATATAAATTACAGCCCACTCGCAGAAGTATCTCCATGTGCCATTTCTTCCTGCAATTAAATGTTTAAACTTTTGCAAGGTGACATATTCTTAACACTAATAGTTTTAGCTCTTCTTCTTCTTCTTAGCATCCCTTTACAGAATAAAGACAATCTTTTTTACTAGGCCTTTTCTTCTACTCACAGTACAAAACTGATCCAGGAAATACTAAAAACAAACCACACAAAAGCTCAAAGCAGTTGATGAATTTCTCTTCATGAGATACTTTGCCAAAGGTCCACAATATGCGTGAAGTCTGAAGTACTGAAGGCATCAGGTTTGGGTTCATAGCACTGTTAGTATCACAAGAATGTCTTCAGTTGCTACACCGAAGAATAGCTAAGAAAGCTTTAGTCCAAATAGCAATCTGCTTTGGTGCCACCAGCTGAATGTCATAGTTTTTTTCCTTATAACTCCCATGCTGACAGTGCTTTTGTCTTTCTTATTTTTCATGTCTACAAAATTAAAAAGTATCAACTGCCTTCTTCAGTTGAATTTATTCATACATAAATTGACAGTTCATTCATATAAAAAGAGAAAGGAGAGACCTGGAGAGACCAATTTAGTAAGTTGAGTGAAAGTGAGGATCAAAATTTCAGTCTACTCTCAGATTCATGAAATTTCACTTTGCATGTGTATCAGAATTCCCACTTTGTGTATATATATTGAAACTATTAGTTCTTGCATATTTAGGCTGCATACATGAATTGCAGCTTCTGCTGAAATGAGCTTCTGTCTCATTTACACCACAATTCATGATACTTGTCATCAGACAGAGGTTTGAGGTCCATTATTGTATTCTTATTTCACCCATGCTCCTACAAGGTCTTTGTTCCTGCATATTTGCAATCCCTGTATTTTCATTTATTTACTAAATAGCAGTTGAAAAAAAACCCAAACCAAACTCAAGATTGCTTTGTATTCTGATCCTCACCCTTCAAGATACACACAGTCTTCCAGCTTCATCTGCAAATTGAATAAACATGTCAGACTGCTAAGCAAACTACAGACTAGACATGGAATACCAGTGTGCAACCCCACTCAAGATACATACTTCTCTCTGACAGAAATCATTGGGGTCTGCAACAGAGTACCTCTAGCAGGTTTACTCAGCTTGTATGGCATTCACTCTTCAGTAGTTTTAGGAATATGTATCTCCACAGCTTACAATATATGCCACTTGAAACATCAAAAGCTTTCACAAAGAACAGCAAGAGCAGAGATGAATTCATACGAGGTACTATTCTTAGGGGAAAGAAGCAAAAACCCAACAAACCAAGCACAATAAACAATTTCTCCTTACAATGAAGCTTTAACAATGGAAAAGATATTTGAGAACAAGGATGATGTCATGGACCTGGTTTTGCTCAGTTGAGAGAATCCAAATTATTTCTTCAGTTGTCTGACTGGAGTTCTTATTTGCATACACTGACTCATAGGTAAAGGAATTTGTGGAGGGAGGAACCACTTGAATCATGCAGCCTGACTCAGCACCATCTACAGAGCTACTCACTGTATTTTTGTGGAGTCTCAGCTCAACTGTATTTACATGTCTGCAGTGATAACCTCTACTTTCCCCCTGTCTGTCTAGCCTCCTACCACATTATTCATGCCATCAGGATTTTTTCCTACCTCAACATGTAATGGCTGAGTAAACACAGAGTGACCAAGTGCGTGACTCAAGTTCTCTAAATGTATTTTCACTTGGTGTCAAAGCATACCTGACCAGTGCCAAATTACTAGCCTGTTTTTGGACCCCATACCTTTTCAGTTAATTTCCTTTTTGTTTTTAAGAAAGAATCTTTTAAATTAAAAACTCAGATGCTTAACACCCACTGGAAATACCAGACATTATGTAATAAGGACACTTAGTCAAAGAAAACTTTCTGTTGACTTCAAAATGCCTCTTGATTGGCCAACTAAGATTCCTGTGGTAAATATGTCTATGCGTATTGCCTCTGTGAGGACCTTACAATGGTATGTGAGATTGGAATGGATACTCCTAGTCATGTTTATGATAAGTGATGTATAATTTTAAGCCCACATTAGTTTGCATATAGGAGAGGTTATATGCCGTATTTTGGGGTTTTTTTCTGTTTTAATTTTAGCTAAAGCTTCAAAAGCACAAGGACATGTACACCCAAAGGAAAATAAAATAATCAGAAATCTTGGATGGGAAATAATACTTCAAAAAGCTATCAGATACAGCATAACACACTAACTACCGTCTATAAACTCAGAGCATGAAAATAGCAATTCAAGGAAAGGACTGAAATCTCACAAACTACTGCACACGTTAATTGTGCCTCTACAATATTCTGCATTTTCTGATTGTGTTATCTAAACTGCATGAATTCTTCATTCTACTTTAAAAAGTTTGCAATTTTCTAGTGACTTGCCTGAAATCTGCACTGTAATGCAGGAAGTCCTCAGCTAGACACACACACCCACACCCACACACACACCCCCCCCCTTTCTAACACTGCTGCTGTACCTCATGCTTCAACCATGCTGGTCAGGAACACTACCAAAAAAAGTCACACAATGCCAAAACAGAAAATTTTCACAGGCCTGATTAAGTGCTTACACAGAAAATACTTTTATATGTACAGTGCTTCCATATCCTCAAGAGCATTTTTCCATTTAAGTTTGAAACTATTTACAATCAAAATATTGTACATGTAATAGGAATACCAGAAGAAATCTTTAATAGTTTGTAAGCATTTGAATTTACTGAACTTTAACCCTTCCACCTTAGTTGAAATGCAACTGTTCAACAAACCCATAAAATCCACCGTGGTCTTGCACAGACTGGGATTTTACTGGATTCTTTGTATAAAGAATATATTCTTTTGGCTTCTAAGTTACATTTCCGGGTCATACGTAAGTCCAACCAAACTGTGTAAGCTTTGTCATCTCAGCCACAAATTGTGAGTAGGCTAATCATAGCTACTCTGCTGCTGAAGGTTATGTCTGGCAGAGAACATGACTAAGAAGCCAGATCTGGCCTGGAAAGTCAACAGCTGCGATCAAACAGCAGACATCCAACCCCCATCCTGGTCTTAAATACAGGCCCTTACCCCATCATAGGTGTGGACCAAAACACTAGCTTAACCACTGACTATATTTGGCAAAGATGTGGATGTCAGAACCACACCCCAAGCCAGATCTTTCTGTTCAAATGTTGTTTCCAGGACAAGTGCTCTTAAGATGTTGTGCTGCACTGCTGTGCCCAGACTTGCAAAACTTTTTTTTCACCTGTGCAAACTTTGCTAAGGAAAACCAAATTAAATAACCTCTAAACCCCATAGCTCTAACACAAATTTAAGACGGACTTTCCAGAACTGAGGTGCAAGGTGTGAGTAAAAGTGATGCACTGTACTCACAGGAGGTGCAGGAGAAACCAAGTTTTGGTTTAGATTTGAATTTCAATAGCATCTTGTTTAGATCCTTTAAACCTAACTTCACCCAATTACATTTATTTTAATGTAAAATCTGTTACTAAATATCTAATGTAAAATTACAGTTCAGAATTCAAAGGATATTAAATCAATTCAGTCAAACAACAGCTGTTTTTAAAGCTAACTAAAACAGAAAAATAAACCTTATATGTCATCTAGGTTGCATTAAGCCACCCCTTCCTTCCTTATGGCAAAACCCAAAGTGCACTTGGAGAAGTGTTCTAGGACCATACTAAACTCTTCACAGGGACCAAGGACATATTTCTATTTAACCTAAAGGGCACAGGTGTGCAGCAATCAAACCACAGAGCTTTGTTGAGCCAGATGTGCATCAACATCTCTGTTCACTGTTGTACTGATACACACCAGCTTTAGCCCATCCTATGTTACCCTGTGCACTGCAGGAGGCTATAGGGGCTGATGTCCCTAGTATCTTCCTTGTGACTTACTGGAAAGGACTCTTTTCCTTCTCCTCTGTTGCTATGACCTGGCCAAGCTACCCATTGCTCCAATTCAGCCTCAGTAAAGCCAGATTATGACTAAAACAGAAACATGTGTGCTGCGATTTATAGGTTGCATCCTTACATAACAGGTACTTCGTTAGCAAATGGTAACCCTGAGACTCAAGGAAACAATCTTCTGATTACATTGGCATTTTACATTCTGATAGAAAATATATGAGATAAACACTTTGTCACTGCTTTTTTTCTGTGTTGAAGGGATTCAGCACAGCAGGGATAGATTACCAAATTCAGCCTTCCTAAAGAAATCGGTTCTTGTGTATTGTGTAAAGAGCCAGTAAAAGACAAACACAAATGTAGTTCAGCCCTGGCTGGGTGCCAGGTGCCCACCAAAGCCACTNAGCAAGTAAAGGTAACAATAATTTAATAAAGAAAAAGCAGAAGCAAATTCACAAAAAAACAAAAGCAAATAATAAAGAGTAATCTCTACTTCCCATGAGCAGTTGATATTAGCTGCCACGCTAGGAAGCAGGGCTTGATATGTGCAGTGGTCACTGTGAAGAACAAACACCACCAAACAACACTGATACATAACTGTGACTGGTATTCCCCAAAAATGCCAGTTTGCTTGAGCCATCAAGAAACAGACAAAAGAACATCTATTCTCTGGACTTGACTGGAAGTCAAGAATGAGAACAGGGATGAGTCACTCAGCTCTGTCAACATCAAATACCTGAACACATCCTAAACCAGAAACACAAATGCCCATGAGACTTGAAGGTCAAAAATTTGTATGCCTATGAATCTGCTCAAAACCAGGCAGGTTTTCAAGATTTTGATGCCAACAGAGACTTCTGGGTCTAGGCCATTTACATCTGACCCTCCCTTGAATAACACATGAATACTTAGCTTCTAATAATGCTCCATGCCATGGAGTAAACACTTCATAGCTGTACTGAATGATAGCAGCATTTCCAACCCAGAAAGATAAGCAGCTTCCTTTCTGCTTTCTCCATTCCAGTGCTAAAAGCCAACATCTCAAGACTTAGGCTGAGGGGTTAACTCTCCAGATAATAAATCACACAGTGACAGATAGAAATAAACCCAGTCCTTTGAACACGGTATTATTTATGATTGCATTAGTATTGAAGAAATCATGTCTAAATAAAACTGCACTCTTCCCACTATCAAGCAGCTGTTTCAGCTGTTTCTATCTAAAGTAAAGATTCCTACTTATGCAATAAGTTCTCTTTCATATCTTTCCTTCTATGTCTGCCTGTCCTTTAACCAGATCTATCACTATCAAAAAATTCAGGTGACCACCAAAAAGTGCATGAAGAGGGAGACTACAGAAGCTGTTTTGAAGATGGTTTTGCTTCAGTTACTACTGATGGGCTGTTATATTTTTGCATGTGCTTGAGAACAGAACAGTTTCTGCTTCACTATAGGTTGAAAGACACGTTCACTTACGAGGACCCTGGGCAGGCACAGCACTCAGACTTGTTACCACACAATTGAGCCAGACGGCTAGTGGGTTTCCTGCTAAATCCAGTCTGATTCCCAGTGATGTTAACCATGTTTTATGGAGCCTGGGGAAGTAGAAACCTCTAATTGCTAATACTCAGATCCCTGGTTGAAAACTAGGGTAGCTGGAGCATCACAGTAGCTACAGGACTGCAGGACTCAATAGCTTTGAGAAGTGTTCTAGGTTTTCCAAATCTCAAAGTGAGACTTGGTAAATCATGTAGATCTTTCATAATGTAAGTATGACTGAGAGGATTTTCTTTTGAAGTGATTAATATGCATCCATCTTCCAGTTTTGACATTCCATAAATACTATTCTTCATTTATCATTTCTCTTGCAGTTCAAAAGAGGTACATAGCCTGTTGCCAAGCAATAAAGATTACTTTTGCTGCTACTCATGGAAACCTTTCATTACACGAGTCAGTAGAGGTTTGTAACTGCACAAACAGTTAAGAAAAAATTTGTTATATAAGAGATAACATCTAATGAAAAATGTGATATCCAGCCTTTTACCCACATCTTACATGAAGCATCTATTTACAAAGGAAGTGATGGAATGTAAAAGTGATGAGATCCTGTTAGAACAAATTGGGTACATTCATTGATTTAACATCATTGTACTGAATGCACTTTAAGAAGAAATTAGGTTTTTTTAAAGAAAGGCCTCTATTGAGATTTTTCTAAACGAATGGCATTTTCTTTTCAGAAAGAAAGCTCCCTTTTGCACACAGAAATCTATTTTGCTACTCTGTGAACTGTTGCTTTTACTGTCATGGTCAACCACTATTTTTTAGAGTCAGGTACTTGGCGTCAACAATAAAGGTTTATTTTAATGGCAGAAATAATTGAAGAGGTATTACCTGACAAGTATTTATTGTTATGTTGTGAAGGGTTATTGTGGTGGGTGATTTACTTTCTAAGGGAACAAAGGGTTCTATTTGTCGGCCAGACCCATTCCACAGGGAGTTTTGTTGCCTCCCCAGCGCTTAGGTTACAGATATTAAAGGGAAACTCCCTGTTCTGGTGCTCATTATCCAGGTTGGCAATGATGAACTTGCAAGAAGTCCAAAGGCAATTAAAAAGGACTTCAAAGCTTTGGGCAAATTAGTTGATAGTTAAGGTGCACGTGTAGTTTTTTCATCAACTTCTCCAATGTTAGGGAGATACACAGAAAGAGAATGGAAAACACATCAAATTAATGCGTGGCTCAGAGACTGGTGCCACCAACATAACTTTGGGATTCTTGATTATTGGGAGGCTTACAGGACACCTGGTCTGCTTGCAGCAGACAAAATACGTTTATCTCAAAGGGCAAAGAGGATCCTCGCATAGGAGTTGGCAGGGCTTGCAGAAAGGGCTTTAAACTATACCCAAAGGTGGTAGAGGATATAGCCAAACTCACAAAAGTTGAGCTTATTGGTGGCCTATAGACTACCTTTCTACTTAAGGAGGATAAAGACATATGTGACAATCAATCCCTAATGATTCTATGACTCTATGATTCTACAATATAAACAGAGTACCTATATGTTAGCAAACATGGAAGTGGTCAAGAGAGGCCACACGGTCTAATTTCCTCTCTGAAGTGTTTATGTACCAATGCATGGAGTATGGGGAATAAGCAGGAGGAGTTGGAGATTTGTGTCAGGTTATTTAATTATGATTTAATTGTGATTACTGAAACATGGTGGGACAGCTCCCATAACTGGAACATCATTATGAACAGCTATCTACAGTTTAGGAGGGAAGGAAAGGAGTTTGTGTTGCTCTTTATGTGCAAGAGAGATTGAAGTGCATTGAGTTTTTTCCGGAGTGGGGGTTAGACCTAGAACAGGTTGAGTGGTTGTGGGTGAGAATTAAGGGACATTTGAAAATGGGTGATGTTGTTGTGGGCATCTATTACAGACCACGAAACCAGGAGGAAGATGTTGATGAGGCTTTCTATAGGCAATTGAGAGTGGCCTCTAGAATGCATTCATTGGCTCACTTGTGGGTGATTTAATCACCCCGATACTTGTTGGAAAGGCCACACAGCTAGGCATACTCAGTCCAAAAGCTTTTTGCAGTGCATCAATGATAACTTTTTGATACAGTGAGAAGGGATGCACTACTGGAACTCATAATAATTAACAAAGAATGACTGATTTGGGATATTAAAGTAGGAAACAGTCTTAGTGATAGTGATCACAACATGATGGAGTTTAGTATTCTACAGGGCAAAGGAAAGAAGTAGGATTATAACCCTTGACTTTTGCAGAGCTAGTTTTCCACTTTTCAGGTACTTACTTGCAGGAATCTCATGGACTAAAATGCTGGAGGCTAAAGGAGTTTGTTTAACTCGGTTAATTTTTAAATATCTCTTCCTCCAAGTCCAAAAATAGTGTATTCTATTACAGAAAAAAACAGATGGCCCAGGAGAAACTATGGGGATGACCAAGGAGCTCCTAATTGAAACTTTGGGTAAAATGGAGATCTACCATTCATGGAAGATGGGATTTGTTCTGCGGGAGATTTATAACAAAGTAGATAGAACTTGTAGGAGGGCTATAAGGAAAGCTAAAACACTTCTAGAAAGGAGGAATAAGGATATGTGAGCATGCTGCTGAATTAGGTGACAGCTCTGATAGCCAATGATGCAGAGAAGGCAGAAGTGTTAAGTAACTTCTTTGCTTTGGTTTTTACTCCAAAGACCAACCTTTGGGAACTTCAGACCCAGGAGGCCAGAGTAATAGCGTGAAAGAGGGAAGATTTACCAATGTTTAAAGAGGACTGGTTAGTGATCAGTTACACAAGTTGAACAAACATACATCTATGGGTCATGATGAGATGCACACAAGCCTGTTGAGAGAACTGACTGGTGTTTTTGCTTCTCTGCTCTCCATTATTTTTGAGAGATGGTTAACAGGAGAGGCACCTAAGAGATGGAGGAAAGCCACTGTCACTCCGAGTCTTCAAAAAGGAAGATCCAAGCAACTACAGACCAGTCAGTCACACCTCCATCCCTGGAAAAATGATGGGGTGGTTCATTCTGGAAGTCATCTCTAAGACTATGGAGTTAATCAGAAGTAGTCAGCATGGATTTACCAAGGGGAAATCATGCTTGACTAGTCTGATAGCCTTTGGTGTTGTGACCAAATGGGTAGATGCTGGGAAACCAGTTGCTGTGGTCTACTTTGATTTTAGTAAGGCCTTTGACATAGTCCCCCATAACATCCTTGTGAGTAAGCTTAGGAAGTGTAGGATTGAAGAGCCAACTGTGACTTGGATTAAGAACTGGCTATATAACAGAGCTCAAAGAGTGGTGATTAATGGTGCAATGGTAATTACTGGAGAGCTGTAACCAGTGGTGTCCCCCAGTTTTGTTTGGGTCCAGTTTTGTTTAGTATCTTCATTAATGATCTTGATGATGGAATAGAGTATCTCCTCAGACAGTTTGCTGATGACACTAAGCTAAGTGGTGGTCTGGCTGATACACCTAATGGTTGTGCAGACATTTGGGACAACTTGGAGAGACTGGAGGGATGGACAAAAAGGAATTTAATGAAGTTTGATAGATCCAGAGTCCTTCACCTGAGAAGGATGATGCAATGGATCAGTACAGGTTGGAGGACAATCTACTGGAGAGCACTTCCACAGAGAGGTATCATGGAGGTCTTGTGAACAATAAGTTATCCATGGAACACCCATGCACTCTTGTGGCCAAGAAAGCCAGTGGAATCCTGGGATGTCCAATAGATCAAGAGAGGTTCTTTGCCCTCTCTACTCTGCCCTAGTGAGGCCACATCTGTCCTGTTCTGGGCTCCCTGGTTCAAGAGGGATAGTGACTTGACTGAGAGAGTTCAATGGAGATCCACAAGCATGGTTAGGGAATTGGAGCACTTGCCTTATAAGGAGAGATTGAAAGATCTGGGACTTTTCAGTTTGGAGAGGAGAAGGTTACAAGGAGACTTAATCACTGTGAATACATGAAGGTTGGGTGTCAAGAAGAGAAAATCATGCCACAGAAAAAGTTTATAGAATCATTAATATTTTCTATTTTTTAGAATGCCTTTTGTGAACACCTCCAAAGTTCATAATTAAAATAATTAAACAATTACCAAAGCCTGTTATTTACTACTATGCAAGTCCTATGTGTTTGGTTAATCAATACGTTGTACCTCTCACAGTTGTATAGCAAGTTTGATGAGGAAAAGCTAAACAGCTTTTACTACATTTTGAAACCTTAAGCTCTTATTATTTATTTAGCAAAAGAACACTCTACAGACTAGATTGATATTTTTTTTCCTAGTCAGAAACTTATTTTCAAAAGTGTCTCACCAAAATCATGCCTATCAATACCAATTTCATCACTCACACAGGTACTGAGGAGAACATGGACTGTCTTTCTGGAAAACTAAAAGTACCTGCTGCCTGACCCAACCTCATCTAACTTGAGAACATTACTTAGGAGTTAAAACTGAATCCACTGGTTTTAATATAGGTTATCTCCCTTTCTGATTCTACCATTTATATTTCTCATTTTTCCTGACAAAAGGCGTATGATGACTCATTTTGACAGACAAAGGAAATTATGACTTTTGGTAATGACGACAGGACTTCTAAGTTTCCATTCCTCACTGAAGTATCATCCTTCCCTTCTACTTTGGAGTGGCAGCTACAATGCCATGTTATTTGACTTTGTAAGAGGGCGGCTTGGAATCCTTTCTGCTGCTGTAATGGTTTTCATTAAGAAGTCCAGACATACTACCCTGAATGGAGAACCGAAGCCCAGGAAAAGCATCTTCCCTAAAGCACTTGCATGTCCTGAAAACTGAAAGAGAAGTTTTCTGAAGTGTGCGCTGGGTAAATAATAAGTCTGCCACAATTTTCTGTATTTCCATAGCTCCTAGCACAACAGACACAGGAATGACTGAATAAATGAATGTAACAAAGACAGACATCATACTATGTTTTCACTTCTGCACATACAGGCTTAACAGAGTATAGGGAGACATGAGTCGGCAGATCCTAGACTAGTTTTCAAACCAATGCAAGCATTTATGATGTGTACCAAGCAGGAGCAGCAATACAGTACTGGAATCGTAAGAAAAGGTGTGGTTGATTGGCTAAATATTTACCAGGGATACTGATGTCTGCATTAATATGTGCTGTAAATCTACATTATAGAAGGTAAACAGAATTGTACTGCATGTTGTGGACATGGAGGGCTGCAAGAAGACAGACATACTTGCAGTGTTCAGCACAGTACAGCTAATCTCATCCCACCCCCACAGCAGAAGAGAAAACTAAATAGACAAAACAACTCAAACTACTAAACAGAAAGGGTGACATGAGGCTAGAATGACCTGTTCTTCTTCAATCAGAACAATTCTATAAAGCTATGGGTATACAAACAGCTTGAAAACAAGTACTGTACCCTCACAGCTTACTGATGCTGTCACAACAAACACTTAAGTATGTGTTGTACTTCAATGCCTCAGCATATTCTTCCTGAATAGGGCTGGTTCCCTGAAACTAAACCATGGGAAAACCCTCACATACCTGCACATGAGTGAGCACATAATTACTGCAGTTTCTATCCTTTTGTCTCACTGTAGAAGTCCCACAAAAGCCAATGAAAATTAACCACAGTCCTCTAATGCTGCTCCCCATAATCATTATACTTTCATACAAGTACATAGGAGATAAATAAGGCTACCTCTAAGATACATAAGCAAAATAAAGCAGAAAAACATAATATCTGAATAAAAGATAACATCTGGGGTGCATATGCCTATGATAGCATGTTTAATTATATAGAAATTTGAAAAGGAGTAATAAGGACAGAATTCACCAGACTGCCTAAAAGGAACTATTAGAGGTTATGGAAGAAACCAAATGCTTTTACATATACTCACAGAATGGTTTGGGTTGGAAGAGATCTTTAAAGATTATTTCACCCACCTGCCCAATACAATTAGGTTGCTCAAAAACCCCATTGAACATGACCTTGAACATTTTCTGGAGATATGAAAGAAGATCTTGACATTTCTAGGCAAAAACGATCTTCTGAAAAATATGTTTAGCTGGTGGCAGTATTTCCTTCAAGAACCAGCTCCACTCTTACCCCTCTCCATATTCGTATTATTTTCTCCCTTATGTTTTACGCACTTCATCCACTCCTTTCTCTACACACTTTACCCACTCCTTCCTCTCTCTCTTTTTCTTTTTTTTGAGAGGCAAGAAGGGGACAGCTGTAACCATCCAGGACCTGCCTTTTCAAAAACATACTAAGACTTAGGAGTTGACAGAAATAATTCCATTATCTTCAAGAACCGGTTTCTAACAGACTGCACAGAAAAACTGTCTTCTCAAATTATTTGCTCATTAGCACAAAATGGAGGTGCATACCATGATGACCTAATTCAATTCCTACTTTGCAATAAGAAAGGTTAAGACAAAAGCTTCTACCTGTATGCAGAACAGCCTTCTATGCATAAACAGAATATCAATTATTTATATAACACCATCAACTTGGCCACGGAGCTAGTCCCACAACAGAAGTAAAAGTATGTTTATAATTAATGCCCACTGTGTTAACAGAGAAGTCTGAAAATTAACCAACTCAAAAATAGTTTTAATCCATGAATAGCATAATTAATCAGTGATTTGCATGGTGCGTAGTAAACCATTCCTATATGTAATACTGGTAAATTTCTCTAAAAATTTTCTGAATTAAAAGTAAATTTTATGCATGAGTCATTATCACTTCCTTGTTCTAGCAAAGCCAGATATTCTGAGCATTTAATGTAAGGATATAGTTTCAAATATTAATTTGTAGTTCAGAAGCTCTACCAGTGAGGTAAACCTAAGTAAAACATACCTACTTTCCTACAATAATACCTACAGAATCCTGTTTTCCTACAGTATCTGGGAATAGCTCACCTGTACCAGCTAGAAGGAGCTGGTAAGTGTTAACACACACAGGAATCAGCTCTGCATAAGAACAGAGAGATGTGGCCAGTAAAACTCTGAAAGGAGAAATGTCTCTCAGATCACCCTGTTCTCTCACCATGTTTTTAGGCAGAAAGAGAATACAAAAGTTCTCCTTCCCTTTAAATGTGCTCTCTGCATTCACTAGGCCTGTATTATCCTGGGATTACAGCTGCACTATCCCTTTAAACAGAATACACAGGATCAAAATCTCATGTTTTTCCCATACAAAGGCACACATCACCCTGAGGTCAGGGCCAAACCAGTTTGGAAACTCAGTGTTTTTTGAATGATGGTAGAAATAATGTTTAATTATTTGTTAAAAATATTTGTTCAACTGTGTTCAATATCAGAAGGTCTGGGACATCTGTTGATTAGTTCTGTGAACATTACTTCCCTATTCAATTTGGTCACAGTGGTTTGAGCAAGATACTTCCACACAAATGAAATAGTAACCTCGTTTGAAGAGAGCCTGAAAAGTTCTCTAAACAGGAAAAAAAATAAAATCTCACCCAGTGTACCTGTAATAACAGCAGTAACAGCATCAAAGTTGATGGATGAAATTACTAAAGACAAAAGTTTTGTAACTGATGTGGATGAAATTAACAACAGTTCCACTTCCTATACACAGACCTGGTTAAACACACTGCAGAGGAAGCATATCTGAGTAACAATAATGTGTCTTTGGCTTCTTAGGAGACAGAAAGATCCATTTTGAAAATTAACCACTGTGGAACCATAAGGAACACACACAAATACACACACATATTCCTGATACAGTGGAGCACAGAAAGAGACGTGGGGGAAAGAATCATAGCTGCTTCCTTAGCCTTTTCCCAACAATCATTGACAGCTGTTGAATGCATACTTTTTACAGAAGTTCACATCTTTTTCACTTCATTTTGCCTATCAAGCAGAAATAGATAGTTAGCAGTATTGCACAATTTAACTCAGATGAACTGAGACGGTAAAAAAACCCACCACAAAACATCAAGCTTTGATAAGATATAATAAATATGGTCACTGTTAGCTGGGAAGAGGATGCAGGATTCGTGCACACTTAAACAGGCAAGCTCTTCTGGAGTCTACTTCCCAGTGTCAGTGTTTTGGGAGTGTGTTTGGGATTTCAGGCAGTTGTGGGTGTTACATGGTGCTACACACAAACAGAGAACTGTTTTTTTCTGGGAATCTATCTTAAGAGGACCGGCAGAAATCTCAAGTAATATGAAGTCTATAGCCATGAGGGACATGTCTTTCCACAGCAGTTCAAAGTGCACACCACAACTAGCACAGAGTCCAGTACAGAGCCTAAAGACACTGGCATACTGTTTCATCTGCAAGCAGCACAGTCCCTTGAATTTGAGAGCCAGGGCCTATTGGTGTGGCCTTATTTCTGAACACATGGCAAAACTGACTGGGTGTGTGGCAGTTTATTGTTCCTCCACTGCACCAAGCAGTGCACCAAGCTGAAATGACTGATTTGGGAGCTCAAGTTGCTCCACAAAACTGACTGTCCATTGACTTGTAGTTTCATTTACCAGTTTGTTAATATGTTATCAGGTTATGATATTCCTACTTACTTTCATGGAATACTTTAACATAAAGTAGTATTAAAATTCTCCTGTTCTTGTGCTGCCAGTCCATTCTGTCATGTCTAAGGAAACAAACTGAAGATGTATACTATAAAATACTTTGGTTTTCAGCATAAACATTTTAGAGTATTCAGAATATGGATACATGTATATATTTCTATTCAATAACAGTATTGAAGTGCTGTAGCAGGTCCAAAGCAATAAGATTGGTGAAGAGACTAGAAGGAAAGTCTTACAAGGTGATGCTGAGGGAGCAGACTCAGGAGGGACCTTATCACTCTCTATAACTACCTGAAGGGAAGTTGTGGTCAGGTGAGGGTCAGGCTCTTCTCCAGGCAGCGCCTGAAGCTGCACGAGGGAGGGTTTAGGCAAGCACTTCCTCATCAAAAGGGTGATCAGACATTAGAATGGACTGCCCAGGGAGGTGGTAGAGTCACCATCCCTGGAGGCATTTAATATTGCATGTGGCCCTTAATGCCATGGTCTAGCCAATGTGGTGATGGTAAGCCATACACTGGACTAGATGATCTCAGAGGTCTTTTCCAGCCTCCTTAATTCTATGATTCTGTGATTTAATATGGATGTTATCATAATAGACATTGAGATGAAGTTTCAAATATTAGTATTTAGAATGTTAATTTTCTGACCTCACCAACCTATTTGATCATGAGCAGGCAAAAGTAAAGACTAATGTTTAAAATGTTTACAGCACTACTTGAATATCAGTTGAGTAGTTCCTAATTTTTAAAGGACAACGGGACCTTCACCTGCATCTAGACTGGCATTACAAATAACACAATGCACAACCAGTAATTTTTTTAGTACAGGAAATGAATAATGCTCAATTTCTAAGAAAATTTTCCATAACTCATTTACGTATGATTTAAGTAGAAAGAGTCTTTTAAAAGGACAACCAATGCCAGTGTTGATGTTGGAAATCAGCACTGGTGAGGCCACAGGTCAAACACTGTGTTTAATTTTGGGCCACTCACATCAGAGCCATACATCACTTAAACCTGTGCAACCACAAAGGGAGTCAATGGGTTTGTCAGCAGCACTTCAATTCAAAAAGCTAAATAATCAATCATATGACTGAAAGACAAAAAGCACCGGACAGTCTTTTAGTATCACGGCCAGTGGAATCTTTTAAGCTTTTTCTTAACTATTTAAAATACATTTTAAACATTGTTTCAGAGACCAAAGGATTTCTAAATTATTGCAACTTCACTTTTTAGGTAATGACAAAACTTTCTTGAAAAATGCTTAAAAAGATGTTTAGTCAGAAGTTTTAATATTTCCAAAAGAACACTACTATAAGTAAAGAGAATCAGACAAATTGCAAAGAACTCTAATTCTTCCTGAACAACTTAAATGCTCTTTTTAGTTACAAATTGTAGCCCACATATTTTATTTTAGCTACTTGAAATCTTAAATTTCTTCAGGAAAAACTATTTTATATCTCTATTTGAACCTGACTGAAAAGTGTTTTCCATCAGCTACATCATTCAAGACCAGTAAACTGTGGTCTTGAGTTCTTGGAAGTATTTACTATTGCTATGTAAAATACACTTAATTTAGTACTTAATTTCTTTAATTTTCTTTTTCAGTAGAAAAGCATTAATCCAATGTTGAAATTGCTCGAACTATACTAATAAAAATTAGAAAAAGAGCACAGTTTTAAAAGTAATTTTAAGAAACCATGCAAACAAATTACCAGCACAACTACTGATTACTCCTTCTGGAGGTTTTCAAGATTACATATCTCTCTGTTATGGGTATTTAAATTACTCATAAATTATTGGTTCAATATTTGACTATATGAAATATAAAAGGCCCCAGCAGATGGTTGTGCCAAATGATAGAATGGTTTTATTTTACTCCTGCTCCACTCAGACTTTCTTAAAATAAAGAAAAAGGAAAGATATATCTCATTTGTCCTGTAGGCTTGAAATACTTACTCGTGAAATTGAGCATCTGCTGCTGACTGTATCAACACTTAACTCAAGAACTTATTCAACACACCAGTTGCCTTTTTATTCTCACTAAAAATCCTTTTTTTGTGGACTATTTCCACTTCTACTGAATGTTACAGGAATTAATTAGGTTATGACATGGTAGTCTTGTACTCTTCCTTATGTACTTAAGGAGAGAAAGAATTTTAAATATTTGGGTTATATAAACAAATGGCTTGGTTCTACTCCCTCCATGTTTTCAGATAGGCTCTTATGCCTTCAGATATTATTTACCTTTTCAGACCATTGGAGTATACTACACACTAAGAATTCTGGAAATGTTTGTTCCCACTTTTTTAAAAAAAAAGAAGAGAAAAAGAAAGAAAACTAGACATGTTAGGCATTAAGGAATGCAATTCAATAGTCTTAATCTATTTTGCCAACTTCAGGCATCTTTGGTTTCTCTCTAATTTGACATACAAAAGCAGGCATTAATTTTAAAGCAACAGCAGCTTTAAGTGATTTCTCTAAACAAGGGTAAATACATAAACTAGCTAGATTAGCAAAAAATCTGCTAGAAGCACACAGATTCAGCATTTATTTGTTTCTAATTCGATGTTGCAGCTTCATTTGTCTTGCAAATATTCCAGCACTGTGTATAGTCATTGTGGGGATTTGTGATTACATATGCATCTCTATTATCTATAATATTTAAGTGTCTGTTGAAGAAGGTTCCTTCCTCTAATAACTGATACAGCACTGAATAAGATATTGGTAGAAGTTAAGCATGCTACAGCCAGTAGTAACAAGACAGTTTGGGAGGTTTTGTCTGAGGCTTTTTTTTCCCCTTTTCTAATAGCTGTCAATTCAATAGTGTCCAAGACCTCTCCAACACTGTGGAATCACCAGTGAATAAAACACTGCAGACCTTTCATCCTGTCATGATGTATAAGGGCTGCCTTCCACTTGGAAAAACATCCTCAGAAGCAATTAATGACACTAAAGAGGAAAATGCTTGAAGATTTAGTCCATTAGTTATTTTAATAACTTGACAGAAAATACTCTCATATACATGGGTAATAAAAATAATCTTGTTAAAATACAACATTGCATCAGAAATACCATAGGGTTATATGAAATGTCACCAGATGGCACTATTCACATAGTCTTCAAGTTCTTTCAAGCATGTACGTTCTTAGCTTTAAAGAAAGCATACAGTATTTGTTGTGGTTATTGTTTTGGTTATTGCATACACTTGTTACAGTCTGGGTGACAACATCCTTTCCAGAAAATTAAGCAGTAGTGTGGAAATACGCTCTTGGGTGCAAACCTTACACTGTTTACAGCTCAGGAAATTGTGCTGAAGACCACAGAGCTCTTTTCCTGAATGTTTCTACAGGGAAGACTGCCGTCTTCGCAGTCTTGGTCTCTTATGTAGGAGCAGCTGTGACAACAGAGTTGAACTATCATATATGTCAGTGCAGCTGTACTGTCATTGCTTTTACCATGAATAAAACTTCAAGTTAAGTACACACAGACTTTTCTTCCCCGTCTCCTAGGAGAGACTGTATTATTTTCACTCCGAATGTGAAATCTAAGGAGTGACAGGGAAGAAGACATATACTAGAAACTCATCTAACTTTTGCAGTGATTTAAGGTGTACAGCAAAGCATCCCTTGAACTGACATAACCTGGTGCTGCCATTGAGGATATAAGGAATTAATGTATTTCACAAATCTACAACACATTCTGAAAATTATATACCCTGTTCTTTGCATCACTTGTGTAATGAGTCCTACATTATTCTGTTTATGAGGGTGAAAAGATGTAGATCTTAACATGTTCAACATGTTTTTTTCAACAAAAAAGCAGAACGCTGGTTTTTTGTTTCAAGCAATATTCATTCCTGTTTCAATATTTCATAATGCAGAGTCTGAAACACTGCAGAGAAAAATATCAAAGAACATTCTGCAGGTACAGTTAGCTACTTCTCCTTGCCCCTCAGGCATCTTTGCACAGTGGACTCCTCAGAAAGACATTTCTGATATTCCAGATTTTGAAAAGAACTTTTTAAATCCAGAATGCTACATAAAGTAAGGAAGATCTCTGTGGAATACTACCTACTAGTCTCCTAAGAAACCATCATGCAGAAGTTCCACGTTACCACCTCTGACTGGGAATTATTTTATGTGTTTCAGATGTATTAGAAAAGCCCAAATCTCTCACAATCCTCCAAAGGAATGTGCTGAGGAGTATAATGAGTAACTCTTTACATTAGAAAGATTCACAGGACTTTGTTCAATGTCCCAGAAAGCATCAGGTCACAATGAACTGACAATCTTACTAGGGTTGACCAGCATCAGTTTACACATAACACTGCTGTTGTTGATTGCAAAGCCAGCCATAGCAAAATATATTCAGTAAATAGCCATTCATATCTGATGTGCTAACTAGGAGTTTAGCTAGTTAATTTGTATTGAAGTAATTGGAAAACATTTAATCTATTAATCTAATTTCACAGAAAATTAAATCAAGCCACAATAACTTGATAAAAGAGACTGTAGGAACTTGCACCTTGGCTCATTTTGTTGCTGGCTTCATGGCACAGGCTCAAAATTCTTACCTGAAGCTACCCAGAAGAATTTTTATGTTTTAAAAATCTGAGCCAATAGCCATGTGCATTTCAAATTAAAGGACACAATACTTTTTGTGCTCTTTCTTTTCCATTCCACAGTCAGCCTGTGAGTTCTATTACTGAGAAAGACAATATGTTAAAAAACCCTGACACTACACAGCATCTCCTTCTCCCTCGCCTAAAATGGTCCAGTATTTTTATCATACAAAATACAATGTTTTTTACCTACAACATGTTACTGTATGCATCACACTGAGAATAAACAAACCTATGTAAACAGTCTTGGGAAATAGATAAGACACATGTCATCATGTGTAGACAGCAAGACACTGCAGTAAAGCACAATTCCTATACATTCTGGGAAACAAGCCAAGCTGAAAACTACACTTAAGAACCTCTCAAAAACTGTTTTATCTGCCAGCACTTTTTCTGCCCTGGCTAGGTAATCAATCACAAGGTGCCACATGGAAGTGTCTCTTTTTCAATTATGAGCAGTCCTATCTAAATAAAATAAACAAGATACAACTGACCACATCTATACTCATGTAAATCAATATTCCAGGATATCGAAGAGATTCTCCGAAGCTGACAGAACAGTGTGGAACAAGGACACTGCTCACTGGATACAAACTCTAGGATACAACAGAAATCCTCATTCACTGCTTAGTCCTAATCCCTGCTTGCCCTGCACCAGTCTTCAACTTCCATTGGATAGGAATCACTGTTTGTTACCTCTCTGCTGTAGTCACTATTTTTTAACCATTTACTCAAGGTCTACTTAGGATTCAATCCTAGAACAAATCTAAATTCACAGCACAGCCTCCTAAGATTGTAGGTTCCAGCCACTGATGCTCCTAACAACATTTTTGAAACTGCGTCTCTGGGCTTCACGATAATTTAACTTGATCGTGATGTTCATCTTCACCTTTGACCCTTGCTCTGACCACCAGAACTGCCAATGTCTGCTGTCAATGGAGATTTCTCAAACTCTTCAGTTATTTTAACTTTAGGGACAAAATTAAAGTTACCTTTTTATTGTTTGTTTTAGTTTTGTTCTGTTTTTTGATAACTGAAAATTTCACTTGTCTCTTCCACACACACAGACACCTGACTTCATTCTGCTCCAATCTGAATAAATTACTGTAAGCATAAATGACACATATCATTGATATTGTTGATCAACTCAGGAATGCATATTTGCTATATTGAGCTTTCCTTTATATTCTGACATTTTCAGTAAATCCACTAGTTTTTTGTGTAGGTAAGCACCACTGCAGAAGTCCTCTGAAGTGTAAAATTAAGCAAATTATATTACAGAAGCACATAAGAGTCTAATCTGTAAGATAAATTTGTGTCAGTCTGGTAAAACAGTGTTTAATAAGGAACAGATCAGTAAAAATGGGAGCTGTCTCTCACTACAAATGGAATTCCTATGTGGGTCACATTATCCAGCTGCAGAAAGATCTAAGATTTTGGAGCAACAACATAGGCAAAGCCATATGGTCTGACATAACTGTAAGACTGTTATGTCAGTAAACTTCTGGGACAACATTGTGCAGGTTGCTTATGCCTGGACCTCTAACCTTACACATGGACCTTTTTTTTATCTTTTACAGTCCTTAGGACTATTTAATATCTCACTGTTTGTAATGGACAAATCACTCTGTTAATAGATGCCTTTCATATGGAGTACCAGACACTTCATGCTTCCCATCACTGTTACAAAACTTTTTGACTGGAAAAACAGAGGCCAGTTCGTTTCTAAACTGCTTAAAATTACACTGTCAAAAACTGCAACTTACAGGCAGCCTCGCAGGTGCCACAAGTCTTGTTACAATTCAAGGGCTTTTGAACATCAGCTGCAGTCCACTGAAACGAAAGAACAGTGTCTTTACTCAGCATCTTAATGCAAAGAGCTAAGCATTGCATGATATGCAGCTCAGAGACCTTAGATTGTTCATTTACCTAATTGTGAATTCCTATTTGTGAGTCAGAACTGTTCAGCTTGAAAGCCCCTGCAATTAAGCTGACATGACATTCAGTGACCTTGGTATAATCCTAATGAGATCTAAGTCACAGACTACAATTACTGGTAAAATAGAGGTACAGTCCAAACAAAGGAGAAAGTACTATCATTTCCCATGAGCAAGATCAATGTACTTACAGCAGAGAAACGTCAGACAGCTTTATTTTCTAAGTCGCTTTACCACCACAAAGAGTGGCTTGTACCTGTAGATCTGGCAACAGAATCAGGCAAATTATTCTAGGAGACTGGCTGCAAATTAAAGCCTTTACCTCATCTCTTTCAACAGACAAAACTCAAAGCAGGCATGCCTTCTAAAAAAACCAGCAATTAGTACTGCTCTAGAGTCACCCAAATTTAGTTGTGGTGGTACACTGCAGGTACTTAGCGCATGCTGCTATCATTCTCATTAATAGTGTCCTCCCAAAATGAGAAGTATTTGTTCTCTATTTGAGAGGAAATTAGTCCTTGAAGCACAGAGGAATTTTCTCCTACAATACACATCTTAAAACAAGACTACCATTTGATGGGTTTGTACCGCAGTACTTAAAAGGCTTTCATCTTTTAGACTGCATTTATATCATTGATGGCAAGTTTCATATCAAAAACAAAATACTAACATTGTTAAGCAACAACAGCCACTTTTATTAGAAAAAGTCAAATGGCAGGACAGCATATGCTATTCTACTATTTTTATTTGAAATATACAAATCCAGTTACTAATTGGAATTTCATTGTAAGTTTAGCAAGACGAGTCTTGTTTACAGCTCTCTCACACAGTCAGCTTTAGCTGTTCTTAGAGGGTATGGTGATACTTGATTTCTATTAAAAAATGTCTGAATCATCCAATATTCTCAAAAATCTATCATTTCTGTAAAAGAATTAGTGGTTTTCAGCTTAGGTCTCTGTAGTTGCCTGAACTCACGTTACTTTTCAATACAATAGCAATCCAATTCATGTTCTGCTATGCATACATCAGATGAAAGAAAAACTTGTGTCCCTCTCCAACATGTGGGTATTCTGAAACATGACCACTTAAGCCAAAGGGCATCTGTACTAAGGCTAACATTTTTATTTCCACAAACTATGAAGACTGGACACTTAGTGAATTGCCAAGATTGAGATATTTTGTTTGCTGCTCTAACAAAGAGCAAACAGAGCCAGCATGTTTTACACAAGAGATATTTTATGATAGTTATAACGAACAAAAAAGGAGCTTTCTAAAATTGCAGTTCTCAAAGACCAAAATCTCTTACATATCCCCTATGAAGCAAGACTCAGTAAAAAAGGCTTTAAACAGTTTATTTATGTGATTATATGATTTGTAATTAGCTCCAGATTACAACACACGTACTTGTGTTGTAACAATGAGAGCAAACCTCATGTCTCCTGAGATGGATTCTCAGTATGATGGTGTATGGGCTGCATACTATACACCCTCATGCTTGTCAGGATGCATCTCATTAATCTGTCTTGAATAATAAAACAGTGGCATAATAAAATCCACCTGGCCTCCTCAGTACTGTCAATAAGTTGTTCCAAGTGCTAATGACATTATTCCTACACATTATTATGCATAGGAATAATACACAGAAAATACAGCAGAAACACCCTTTATAACTTTATTCTAAGGACAGTGAACAAAAGCTGCTACTTCCCTTCTACCTCATTTCTCACCTCAACCACAAAACTCTTACTCATGATCAACAGCTAGTTTATAGGAAGGTTCACCTTTTGCATCATTGGAACCAATGTATAAATTAAACAGATTCAACTCTATTTTACAAGATTATTATTAACTAGGAAAAAACATTATAAATTTTTAACATTTTTGTTCCAGAATTCTCCTGTCAAAAAATTATAATCATCTACAAAAATTGCCAAACATCTAAAAATTCAGGCTTATTTAACACACCCAGGGTGTTTCAGGATTCTGATAGCTCTTTCCCATATGCAGTCAACAAACACACTTGCAAGCCAGCAAGATATTAACACCAAGTTACTGATTTGTTGACTAGTATATCATGAATAGATAAACAGTCTGTTCCAAATGCCACATAAAAAGCATGCAGCAGACTAACTTCAGAAATTATCATTTAATACGGCTTTGCATGTGGCCAGTAACATGCAAAGCTGTGATAATACAGTTGGTTGAAATGGAATGCTCATATCCAAAGATCAGTTCATCTTCAGGTACTACAAAGTCTTGTATATATCAGCAAATGAAGAAAAATGAAGTGTATGTTCATAAGTTGAAAAATTATTCATAATTTCTTCATATCAACAATTCAAAGAAGCTTAGATGACCAAATGTTGATAACGGCCTTGGTGTGACAAGCACCAGAAGACATAAACTTAGAACAAAGGTTTTATCTTATCACACAGCTAATATAGAAGAAAATGTTAAAAAAACAGAAACCAAAAGCAAATAGGTAAAGAAATAAATTGAATACAATATGCAGTACCTGCTCCTTACCAGGGCCAGGTGTGTTTCTTTTACTGTTCCAGCTTTCTAACAACATATGTGTCCTCTCTACCCAGGTCACAAATTTCCTGTGCAATATTCACTAGTGTGTTTAGATTATTTTCTCCTCTGCATTTGTTTTTGAAGTAGTAACTGAGGAGAAGGGTTATGTCAATGACACGTTTTACCAGGTCATGACCTTGAAAAAATTAAATTACTGTGAATTTATAAAATGGACAACTCTTTTTCTGGGACTCTAGTCAAAACATTTTCCTCTGTGAAGATTTCAATCAACTTAGGAAAAAAAAAAGCCAATCTGTTAATAAATTAGGTTCATGGTTCATTAAGAGAAATTATTTTGTCAAAACTTTTAACTTCGAAAGGAAAAGCATGCAGTTTCTGGAAAGTCTACTCATGAAGCAAGCCAAAATACCGAACAAGTTAATACAAAGAATCCCAAGTACCATTCACAAATTGCAAGAGTTCAAGCTATTTAATTTAGTCTAATCTTGCTATACAAAGGGATTTTTAGAAGTCATTCTTTTTTAAAATGAACAAACAAAAGCCTTTCAATCAAAAATGAAATGCAGTGAATACATAGCACCAGAAGGCGTATATGCCAAACCCATGTAATGAGTAAAATTCGGAAACAGTCTTTTCCCCAGTATGATGCTAGAAGAAAAACAGAGTAATTTGGTTTGTGATTTTCTTCAGAACTTGTTTGATTACCTTGTTTGTATGGCTTATGCCAGTAGTCCACTGAAGGAGATCAGGATCATTACCTATATGATCTTACCCAGACGTGAGCCGACTACCAAAACTCCAAGCTTGTGAGATACATGCCAGAATAGATTCAAACACCACACATCCTTGTACTTCTGTGGACTGCTCCCATCACACAGAATTTGATAAGAAATATGAAGAGAAATCTTCTGAACTGGTAAAAAATTGACTGAATTTTACCCAACAGGCTCAAATTGACTCTATTGACAAAGGTTTAAAATTAGGAAAAAAAATGCAATTGCAGGTACACATAAAAAATAGGTGTATTGTACTCATCACATATGATGTAAAGCCTGCTACGCTAATTCTGTTCTCTTCTTTGTGAGAGCAGATCAAAGGCATCCTACACACTCATATCCTTCCTCCTCATCCTTGAGAAACAAGCAGAAGCACTAAGAAACAGTCTGTGCAGACTGTCTAAAAAGACACACCACAGCTTCTGTTCCCAGCCTCTGCCATTGGCATAGGCTGATACAGAAATGTTCTACATCTGTACACTTCCAGACTGGCTCTCTGCATCCACATCTGGAACATGCTTCTCCAATTACATCTAAACAGGAACATGCAACTGCCTCACCTTGCTGCAACCTTCTGTGCTCTGAGCTATTTAGAGGACTTACGCTTCTCAGTTACATTGCTACTGAAGGGAAAAAGTATCCCAAGAAGTCCTGAGAGATAGTCTAGCTTTTTTCATCTTGTGGGACTATATATATAGTTTTGTTGTTCTTCTTTATAAAGACTATACTGTTACTGCAACAGCTTCTCATAGTTACTCAGCATTACCAGCAAACTTCATTCTCCTCTTCAGAAATTCCAAACATATTAGAGGTAAAACAGTTTAAGAACTTCACAGCTATGGAAATCTCCAAAGGCTGGATGAACACAGCTTGCCTTCCTATAAGCAAACAAGTATTGTCCTTTTTCAGCTCCATTTAGTTTTCTCTCTCTCTCTCAGGTTCAAACAGCCCTTTTCCTTGCTGACCAGATACAGTTTTTGCTTGACGGTAGCAGAAGGTCTGGCGCATCAGAAGAATACAGTATAAGCTAGAAGGATGCTAACATTTTAGACTAAGTTCATCTCCAAAAGCCATGGTAATGGATTCAGAGACTCAACTCTTCTTAAACAGTGGAGGGGGAAATGTACCCAGATACTAGTATGATAAAAGAAGCATAAGAAGTAATTTTAGTAAACAGAGTCTGATATTAGTTGTTAATTTTTAAAACAATAGAATCAAAGTAATTTTGGTTGGAAAAGACCTTACCATAACTGAATCCAACCATCGACCTAAAACTGACAAAAGCCCACCAAAACCATGTCTCAAAGCTCCATATCTGCACAACTTCTAAAGACATCCAGGGATGGTGCTTTAACTATCTCCTTGGGCAGCCTGTTCCAATTTTTGCTGTCTTCTAAGCCTTTCAAAGAATATCTGCAACACATGATAACTATGCATCTTGCATAGACATGCATAAAAAGAATGTAAAAATTAACTCCAACTCTGTGTTGTCGGTGGCTGAAGCATGAGGGCAAAAGAACAGTTTCCTAACTGGCCATCATAATTTTTCAAGATGTCTGATGAATCAGACTGAGTATTTGAGGCTAGCATTGCATTCACTGTCCCTCAAGATACTCTTTGAAAAACAGAAGCAAAACTACCAGACCTCTGCCTTCAGAGGCAATATCAGCTCTCACAGATGTACTGCACTTTCAAGAACCTTATCACAATTAAAGTATACCATCAGTTCTGCAAAGGGCTTGCTTTAATCTGGAATCAGACTCTCCATGGATTCACTGAAATACATGCTCCCAGACTAGGATTCACAGAGGTTCATTTAACTGAGTTTAACAGTCCAAGCTTAACTGATGATAATGTTTTATGTTTTAAATCATTCAGCCCAATAAGCTAGTATAATGATTTGTACAGAATTTGCTCAATCTGTATGTCTCTTTCATTGACAAGTAACTTGATATCGGACAAGTTCCAGTGGTGCAGACGTAAAATCAGTGTCACAACTTAACGGCTCATGTTGTTAATTTTTACAATGGATTCAGATCACATTTGTCCAGGAATGCAAAAGCCAAGAGTCCTTCTGAGTCAGTCAGAGCAGAGCAGCCTTGTTCCTTAACAATAACAATTTTTTTATAAAGGACTTTCAATAGTCTCACCCACCTCAACATAAATATTCCTTAATTCACTTTATGCATGGCCCATTCTCTTAAATAACAAAGCATACCTCATGTTCATGCAATCTACCAAGTTCTGTAGCAGTTTGCTATGAAATACCTTAAACAGGGTTTGACAAGTATGTCTGAATCACTTTGAAACTGTAAGATCATAGGACTGAAACTTTCTCATACCAATTATATAAAGCCACTAGAAAGAAATCCATGCATTTTTGCAAGTAGGCAAAGCAGGCTTTTCACTGAACAAAAGAAGCCTTGTCTCTTTTCATTATGTGACAACTCATAACTAGAATCAATGATTTTTTTATTATTGGCCCACATAAGCTTGTTTGTAAAGCTGTAATTTCTTAAAACAGAAATATGAATTTTACTAGGAAAATACACCCGTCAGCAGTACAACAGACACTGAAGACAGACAGTGGCACTACTTTATGTTTGTATCTGATTAGCCTTGGAGGCAATTCTGCAAATGTTGAAGAGTATAAGGAATAAAAAGCCAAAGCAATTTAATTTGGTTTGAAATATTTATAGAATGTACAAAGAGTACTCATAAAGCCACATTATCATCTGGCTTATGCCACTTGATGACCAACAGAAAGCATTCAAAGAGGGAGAAAGAGAGTGAGGAAAGTTATTTATAACAGCTCTTTGTATCAAGCACACTGCTTCATGGACAGTTGAGGAACATTATGTTTTGACATTTCATGAAGAAAACAGTTCTTTAAAAGAATTTCTTACCACAGCGGCATCTCTCTAAAATTATTCACTCATGATCTTGAACTCTGTAATTATGTATGCTAATTCTCAAGGACCAAGTCCTCATGAAATAAAGTTGTTATATATCTTCAAAAAACAATTCTAAGAAAGCATCAAACCAAAATCAAAACAGCCACTAATAGATGGGAAAAGCAAGCACTCTGAGTAGACAGCGAACAATCACCATGTGCCTACACCAACATTTGGGGAACCCAGATGAAATTAACAGAGCTTAGTCCAAAGGCAGTGTTAGAAAAATTCACAGCAACCTCACTACCTCCTATTTCTGAATTTCCTCCGTTACTGCAGCACTCTACACAGACACAGACTGCACCTTCACAGTGAGTAACCCAAAAAAGACTTCCCTGCTTCTGTACAGCATTGTTCAGAAAGGTTTGTTCAGCATCTAATCAAGCCCTGCTAGTACAATTGACAACAATTGCATTTATGTAGCAGAGTAGATGTATGGTAATATCCTTTTCCATTTCAGCCTATTTCAACCATTTATACAAAGAGTGAATTATGGTCATGTTCTTATACTGTTTCAGTCCTTTGTAAACCTATCCTGAAACTATCTATCTGTCAAGGTACAGAAGCTTTTAATATGGGCAGTTAAAAGAATTGCTTCAGAGAGCAGAGTGAATGAAGCTGAATTTTAGCTTCCTCTATGTTTGGGCTATTGTGCCTGAGGTTCAGTGGAAACATTATGACTCTCTAAAACTCCCTTAAAATCTGCTGTAGTTGGTCTCATCTCCCAAGTAACAAGTAAAGAAATTTTGAAAGAACTAAGTGTGAAAAAGAGGATGTACCACCTTTGGAAAAAGGGTGAGATTAATTGAGTCATGTATTGAGGAACTGATAGGTTGTGTAGGAGGAAAACTAGGGAGGCTAAAGCCTAACTCAAACTCAGGTTGGCCACTACTGTTAAGGATGACATGAAGAGCTTTTACAAATACATCAATGGAAAAAAAGAGGGGTAGTAATATCCTCCACTCCTTCCTGGACATGGAGGGAAATTTAGTAACTAGAGATGAGGATAAGGCAGAGGTACTTAATGCCTCCTTTGCCTCTGTCTTCAACAACAGGGTAGACTGTCTTCAGGATGACTACTTCTCTAAACTGGTAGATGGGGATAGGGTACACTGTAGTTCCCCTGTTATCCAAGAGGTACTAGTTAGAGACCTGCTGATCCGTTTGGACCCCCACAGGTCCATGGGACCGGATGGGATTCACCCCAGAGTGATGAGAGAGCTGGCGGATGACCTTGCAAAACTGCTCTCTATAATTTATCAGAAGTCGTGGATCACAGGTGAGGTCCTAGATGACTGGAAGTTGGCGAATGTGACCCCCATACACAGGAAAGGTCAGAAGGATGATCCAGGTAACTACAGA
>VZRI01011359.1:0-38359 GCA_013397515.1 Upupa epops
AAGCAGGGCTAGGCTGAAGGCACTGGTCAAACCCTCCTGGTCTGTCCTGTCTCACAGCTGCAGCAAGTGTGACTACTCTGCATGACCTTCCCTGGAGAACACCAACCCCCTTAGGACCTGTGAGATTCCACCAGCACTGGAGAGCCCTGGGACAATGTCCAGAGGGACGATGGTCTGCGATTTTCTGCCCCAGTTCTCCCTCCTCTCACCCCAGCTGCTGGGTGAGGGTTGCTGCTCACCTTGCACAAAGCTTGACACCCCTGGTCGTGTCTGGATTTGTGGCTCAAAGGTACTTCTGTGACACAGACAGGCTTTGCACGGGGCGATGAACTGCATCTGCTGCTGATTTCCCAGACCATCTGCCAAACACCAAGAGTGAACCAAGTGTTGCTTGAAACCAGCCCAGACGGACACTGGGATGCAGCCTGCCTTTCTCTCACTCCTCTTCCCCCTGGATTCCAGCCCTCTGAGACGTTTAGCTCAAACCTGGTGACCCAAATCCGACTGCAGTGACTGAGAAGTGGCCATCCAAAAAGAGCAGCCCAGGGGAGCAGCCATGTGTGCGTGGGCCATCCTGGGCTGCTGCACCTGGCTGCCCCACAGAGCCGAGCTGAGAGGAGCAGCCGGGCAGCACGGAAACGTCTCACCACGTTTAATTCAATTACTTTGCAAAATGGCACGTGGCACCGCTGGCACCTCAGCAGCATCCCACGGCAGCAGAACCACTCCAGGAGCTGTTGTTGCTGGTGGTTGCTGTGAAACAGCTTAGTGGGCTCAGGCCAGGATCGAACGAACGTGTGTATGCGATGCAAAAGCCACCTGCCTCCCTGCAATGGGACCTGATGGAGGAGCTGGGGGAACCAGGGGTCACCTCAATCTGGCCCCACACTGGAGCACAGGGAATGGACCAAGGGCTGTTGGAGGACCTAGAAAAATTCCCCAGCCCTTAGGGACGAGTGGGTTGTGGAGCTGGGGAGGGGGCTGCCTTCGCAGCCAGCTGCAGGTGGACGCAGGCAGGGAAGGAAGCAGTGTGGGGGGAAGGGAAAACTTTCACACACATCCCTCGTGCTGCTGTTTTCCTGGTTAGAGAGGCCAGGCTGGGCTGCAGGGTGACAAGTGAATGAGGAGTTTGTGGGGTTTGGCAGCCAGGATGCGACCCCAGGCATGGGGTTCCCCAGGCATTCAGCACCCACTGTGGCTCTGGGCACCTCTCAAACCCAATTCCCTGCTCTGCAAAGACGTCCAGCCCCAAAATGGGCAAAGCAGATGTTATTTAAAGGAAGAGATCAGGAAAATTCTTCTTTCCAGACCTCTCCTGGAGCCCCTTCTTTATCTCAGCATCAAGTACCTGCAAAGGGCAGAAGCTCCAACTGCCACTCTAGACAGGTCTCATTTAATTAAAGGCCTGAGCAGGGAGGATGTTACCCCAACTGCTCTTGTTCTTGAGCAATGTCTGATGACCTCTGGGGCAGGGGCACACGGTCTCTGCTGCTGTCACATTTTCCAGGTCTGCAGCAGCTGCTTAGGACTCCTAAAATCCAGCCACTCTAGATGCTGACCTGGGGCCTCAGATGGGTGTTCCCATAGCCTGATGATGCTTTCTCAGCCTCCCTTCCCACTTTTCAGGGGACCCTGAAGGGGAGCTGCAATTTCAGACATTGCAAATCCCACCAGGCTTTGGTCATCAGTGGGGGAAAACCTGCCTGAGCCCTGCAAACTGCCTGGGAGGAGCACAGGGGGAGCTGCAGCGGTTATAGGTGCTGAAGGGGCTTTGCCAGCTCAGGGACCCCTGTCTCAGGAACAGCTGGGGCAGTGTGCCCTGGTGGGAAAGGGCTCCGTAAAGCATCAACCTCAGGGGATGGAATCCTTTTGCACTCCTCCCCACAGCCCCATCCATCCCCAATCCCAGGCAAGGGGTATCCCAGCAATTTCAGAGTCTGCAAGAAGGAACTGGGGGTCTTCCTCTGCCCCGGTCCACTGAGACTGCATGCTCAGCTGACCCCCCCACTCCCAGACCCCCTTCTTCCCCCCCAGCATTGGCCAGGGCTGCACAGAGCTGGCGGGGATGGATGGCCCCAGAGCCCCTGCTAAGTGCTTGTGGGGTTGGTTTTTTTCCACTCCTGGGAACCAAGCGTCGGCTTTTGTTGGCGAACAGACCGTAGCTTTCATGTGAAAAGGTTAGTACAGTATGTTAGCTCCTAATGAGGGGATAATAGAGTCTGTTTCTCACACCCCAGGACCGAGGTGACAGCAGCACGGGAGAAGGGTGTTTAACACCTTCGCCCTGGGAACCTTAGCCCAGAGAAAAATTAAGACTCCTTCCTAAATCCAGTCCCTCACCCCATCCTGGTTTGCAAGGGTACAGGGCCTGTGAGTGTACGACCCGCAACGATAGTTCCACATGTGGCGTGGACTCTTCCAGCACTGTCAGCTGTCTGCAGCCCCGTGCCATCCTGGGGGGGTACAGGTACAGGTCAGTGATGTCATTTTCTCAGACAGTGTCTGGAGAGGGCAGCCTGGACTCCCAGGTGAGGTCTGGAGCCTCCCTAGGGAAGGTGTTGTTGCTGCTCTTCTAACTCGGGGGGTCCAAGCTGAAGTACATCCCCCTCCTCCCAGCTGCTGTATAGTTATTGAGTGTTCAATTGCGATTGCCTGTGCGGGGAGCTGGAATGTCCTCAGAGCAGGAGAGACCAGTTTTGCCAAATTCCACCCCCACGGGATGCCAAATTACAAGTGTCATCGCCTGGGCTGTCACGCCACTCAGAGCCTTTCAGGGCACCGACGCTTTCCCACTGCTCCACAGGCTCAGCAGCGGCAGGTGTCTGTGCCCTGCTGCTGCGCCCTGTGTTCCTGCACTTACGCTGCACGTGGGAACCCAGCAGCTTGTGAATCCCCAGGAAGCCCGACCTGGGGGGGGTGATCAGGTGGGACCAGGGATGCTGAAAACAGCAGCTGAGCTCCACCAGCACCACCATGTCTCCTCCATGAGGCTGGGTCAGACGTCAGCACATCAAGGTGGGGTTTGTTGCGGAGGGTACTGTCTGTGCCTGATAGAAATAAAGGTGCTGCAGCTGAAGGTCAAGGTCTGTGTTTAATAGCGTGGGGAGAGCTGGCTCCTGTGGTACCTGCCGGGCTTTTGCCCATCCTGTGCATCCAAGTGATCCACAGAGATCACTTCAAGGCATCATGCCCTGTCTGCTGACTTACCCCCCCTTCATTCCCAGCAGCACCTGGCTTTGCTTCTTGATTCCTTTGTGTTCTTTTCTTTCTCCTTGATGCTTTACAATATCAGGACCACAATTCCAGCCTTGTTGGGTGGGGGCTCTGATTCCCACCTCTCCGTCTGTGGTGACACGAAGCTAGTGGCAATGACTGCCAGTCTTTCCCAGTGGTCCCACAGGTACCCTGGGCGAGCAGCAAACTGCTCTCAGGGAATTGGTGTTGGGCTGCTCTGGGGCCAGGCTGTTCTTTGCTCCCCAGAAATCCCAGAGGAAAGCAAAGGGTGGGATTTGGGAAGAAAACAGGCTTCAGGCTGGATCTTTATGCAGGAACCTCTGCATCCCAAGGCTGGTCCCTAACCCCGGCCTGCTGGAGATTTCTGAGTTGACTGAAAGTGTGGTAGCACCTCTGCTTCCCAGGGATGACAAAAGGGGCCCAAGCCCAATATTACCTGCCCAACACCAGAACCTGCTGTGGGAATGGCGTGAGGAAGCTGGAAAGGACATTGCTTAAGCCCAACCAAAACATCCATGGGTTCAAACTTCTGGACTGGGGGCGCTGGATTGCAGCCCTGCCCTGGGGAGGGGAATCAGACCAAGAGTCTGTTTACTGAAATAGGAGCTCTGAGGTCCAAAAACCTATCAGGTGGGAGAACAGACCTCACGGGCTGTGCTCCACAGCTGCTGTCAGGCATGACAGTCAATATTGGTAGCACAAGGGTTGGAGAGGCACTGACCTCACCTGAGCTACTCTACAGACACTTGCGGGGTCACAGTCCCTCTTCACCAGTGGGTGATTTCTAGGTCAGAAAGGCTGGATTTAGGGCCATCACGGAGCAGCCATCTCCTGGCTCTCCTTGGCCCCAGTCTGAGGTGGCTGCAGGGATTCCCAGTCCCACAGTCAGGAGCAGTCAGAAGGGCCAGTAGCCACTGGTGGTGGCATTGCCTGTGGTGCCCTTCTCAGGCTGCTCCAGCCTGGACCAATCCTCTGCAGAGGGGACCAGCAAGGTGAGTGGGTGTGAGCAGGTCACCCACCCTGGTACGTGGGACCGCATCACCCAAGGGGCAGGTTTCTGGGTCAACCTGTACAAGTCTGTTTGCACTGGAGGAGATGTTTTCCAGCTGGGGTGGGCTGGCCTTGAGAAGCAGACGTTGCCTCGCTCGAATGTGCTGAAATGTTTAATTAGAGTTTAAACAGCAGCCTGGGAAAAAGGTGTCTTGTCATATTTCTGGGCTGTGTTTTGTTGTTGAACTGTGAGCCCTGCGCAAGCACAGCCAAGGGAGACCTGTCACACAAAGAGCCCTTTATGTGCCTCTCCTTGCGGCTCACCCCGACCCTGAACTTTCCCATTAGCTGCTGGCAAAGTGCCCTCGCTCATGGACCTGGGAGGGAACCGGGACAGCACAGGGACAGGAGCGCACAGCAACGCAATGGCTTCTCCCCTGGCCCTCTGGTTGGTGTGGCGGCACAGAGGACAGTGCAGGAAGACAGGACATGCCACCAGCTGTGCTTGGGTGTTCAGATGAGTCCAGGGTGCCCTGTGCTGAAGCTGGCTCTGGTGTGTGGCCATAGGGATGAAATGCAACCATGTGACAGGACTTTGGGACACAGCGGGATGTCATCCAGGGGCACAGGAGTCATCTGTGAGGGACCCTCACTCTTGTGTTCCTGAAGATGCTGTCCACAGAGATCAAAGATCCTCCCTGCATATTGGGAAGGGGAGGTGCTGAGCCCTGCCCAGCTGGTGCAGCAGGACAGGATCTTCAGCCCTCTGTCACCCTCTGGGCACCAGGGTGGGCCCTGGGGTGTGTGGCCACCCTTCCAAGGGAAGGAATGTCAGGAATGGAGCACATACCTTCCTGCCCTGGCTTCTCCTCCCCACAGAACCCATCAGCATTTTCCACTCGCAGGTATTTCTGCAAGTGGAAACTAAAGTTTTGCTGCCATCGCCTGCTGATGTCAGGCTCATCAGTGATGAGTGGAGCCTGGCTGGGTGGGGTTGGATGGCCCCTCTTCTCATCTGTCCCAACTTTGTCTCCTCCAGTTGGGTACTAAAAAAAACCCATGGGACCAGTGAAAGCCTAGAAGACCACTTGTTTACATATGCATGCAAACCCCTTTGCAGGAGCCACAAGTATGTGATGATCTAGCTCATCCCTTGCTGCACTGAGAAGATGTGGAGATGTCGGGGCCCCCAGGAACATGCCTGTCTCACTGCGGTGACCTCGCATGTCACCGACACACTACGGTCACGTTAGCATGTCTGGGAGGTGTCAGGCTGGAAACGTGGGGAATTGGTGCTTGAAGAGTCAGGGCTTCTCCTTCCTCCAGCAGCTGTGACTGTTCGCTGTGGTCTGCTCCCGGGACCTTTCTTCACATGGGTGCCAGTTTTCACCTTGCGTGGCTTCTTTTGGAGAGTGCTCTTGGGGGATCCTTTTGGAGTAGGCCACCAAGAGCAGGTGTTTTCCCTCAAGATGGTGTGGACATTGTTACTCTCACAGGAAAGTTGGTCCCTGTAAGTTCCTCTGTCAGATCCAGGCCATGTGTCTTCAGGTCCAGAGTAGCAAAGAGGCTGGGGAAGGGACTGGATGGAAAGGCTGATGAGGAGAGGCTGAGGGAGCTGGGGATGTTTAGCCTGGAGAAGAGGAGACTCAGGGAGGGCGTACTTCCTCTATNGGGGGTCAGGCTCTTCTCCCAGGAACCCAGCACCAGGACGAGAGGGCAGAGCCTGAAGCTGCCAGGGGAGGGTTAGGTTGGCTGTTAGGAAGCCCTTCATCACCGAAAGGGTGCTCAGAGCCTGGACTGGACTCCCCAGGGCAGTGGTGGAGTCCCCACCCCTGGAGGTGTTGCAAGACTGACTGGATGTGACCCTTCATGTCCTAGTCTGTCTGATGGGGTGACGGGGGGCCATGAGCTGGGCTGGGTGAGTTCAAAGGGCTTTTCCAGCCTCAATAATTCTGGAATTCTGTGATTCACCCCATGCAGTGAGCTGTACCAGCACAGCCAACCACTGCACCATGTGGGGAGAGCCTTCTAAAGATGTTTGGCACCAGCCTGTTCCTCACCAAAATACCTGTGTTTCCCATCCTTGCTCTACCAAAGGTTTCCCGGTGAGTTTGGGGACGCTGCGGCAGTACATGGCCCTTGCATCTTCATTCACACAGTGTCCTCCAGCCAGGGAGCCAGCACTGTGTGAAGGCAGCCCAGAAAGTCCAACCATGTTCTGAGCTGGATCAGAAGTGTCACCAGAAGTATCACCAATAGGTCAAGGGACATGATTATCCCCTCTGCTCTACTCTGGTGAGACCTCACCTGGAGTCCAACATGCAGTTCTGGAGTCCTCAATACAAGAAGATAATGGAGCTGTTGGAGCCAGCCCTGAGGACGAGGGTCACCAGGATGACCACAGGACTGGAGCCCCTCTACTATGGGGACAGGCTGAGGGATTTGGGACTCTTCAGCCTGGAGAAGAGAATGCTCCAGAGGGACCTTACAGCAGCCTTCCAGTACCTGAAGGGGCTACAGGGCAGCTGGAAGGACTGCTTTACAAGGGCTTGTAGTGATAGGACAAGGGGTAACAGTTTCAAACAGAAAGAGGAGAGATTTAGATCAGGTCTTAAGAAGAAATTCCTCCCTGTGAGCGTGCTGACATGCTGGAACAGGTTGCCCATGGAAGCTGTAGCTGCTCCATCCTTGGAACTGTTCAAAGCCAGGCTGGATGGGGCTCTGGGCAGCCTGGTCTGGTGAGAGGGAGGGAGTTGGGACTGGGTGAGCTCTGAGGTCCTTTCCAACCCAAACTGTTCTATGATTCTATATTGCTCCAGCTTCAGTCCCAGAGGTGATCAGCCTTGGTCCCAATCCTGCCGAGAGTTGTCTAGAGAGAAGGATGATGTAGGGATGGATTTGTAAGGTGGTCCCTGCTGTTGCTCGCTTTTGGCTGTATTTCCCTCTGTGTGCAGCAGAAGCTGATGCCTTTGTTCAGGGGCTGGTAGGTGAACCTGCAAGAGCACCCACCACCCCTGAGGGAAGGATCTGGCCTTCTTGGGCTGCAGCTACTTCATCCTGGCAAGCTTTTGCTCATGGACTCCCCACAACTTTGTCCCCAGCATCCTGGGGATTGAACACAGGCTCAAATGAGCTAGTATCTTCTCTTAGAGGGGCTTTGGAAGACAGGGGACTGCCAGCTGGCATGGGGTCAAGGTGTTCAGAGGTGGCTCCTCTAGGCAGGAGTGAGCTGCTGCTGTGTGTTTCTTCTTGCCAGTGAGTGCAAATGAAGAGCCTCCAGGAGAGACCCAGGGGACAGCATAGTGACAGTGGCACCCAAGAAATATAGTGACATTGGGAAAGGCAAATCCACCCAGGGCCCCAGAGATTTACATGCGGTGGAGAGCTTATTCTGACTGCATCGTAACAGTAAAGGCAACAACTGCATTTGCAAAGGCAAATACTTGCTCTGTCTCCACACCCCTGGCATTGCAGAGCCCACGAGGGGTGGAGTGTCTGTGTCCCTCCTGTCCCCACCTGGGAGGGCCAAAAAAAAGAAGATACAGGCACTCTGGTTGCAAAACTCTGCTAAGGTACAGAGCCACACAAACAAGAAGATCTTTAAGGCCATCAGGTCCAACTGCTCCCCCAGCACTGCTAGGTCCTCACTGACCCCTGTCCCTCACCCCACATCTCCATGGCTTTGCAAACCCTCCAGGGACAGGGCCTCCTGGGCAGCCTGGGCCAGGCCTGGATAAACCTTTTGGGGAAGAAATTGTTCCTCATGGCCAACCTCAACCTCCCCTGGCAAAACTTGAGGCTGTTTCCTCTTGTCCTGTCAGTGCAGGATCAGAGTGTCCAGCCCCAAGGGAAAGGCAACAGCTGCCCAAGAATATCTTGTTTCAGAGGTTGGAGCTCAAAGATGGAGCCACCATGAGGCCTGAGCTACACCGAGCGCTCTGGGCAGAGTAGAAGCACCCCAGGGCATGGCAGCTGCTGCTGGCATGGCATCTCCTTGTGAGGGAGAAGCCACATTCGCTGGGCCAGGACATGGCACACTAAGACAGCTGCTGGCTCCCAGCACACCTGTAGTGAAGTGCTGTGCAAAGAAGCCTGCTGTGAGGTACTCCCATACCAGGGAGCCCTCCTCCTCCTCACCAGCTCCTCCAGTGGGACTGGGAGACCTCTCAACACCCCAGAGGTGATGAACAGTAACCAGCTGAGATTGGCTGAGTAGTGACATGTATGGCCACACAAGCAGATGTGCTTCTGCCTCCCTGGCTGGAGTTCCCCTTGCCCATCTGGTGACAACCAGCATGCCCAGGAGGGGATAGACTCATTGGGGACTGTAAGGACAACACGAACGCACCAGCCCTGCAGCACATGCCAAGCCACAGTTCCTACCTAGAGCCCAACGTGGCCAAGCAAGGATGGTGTGTCCCTTTGTGCCCCATCAGGGTAGCATCTGGCCAATATGACCAGCTCCTTCCTTTTGCACTCAGGGGGTGACAGGTTTTGGAGCAGTCCCACACTCACCACAAACTGAGAGAGAGTGCCAGGCTCTGTTCCCCACTGCTGCCACCAGCTGTGACACAAATGGGTTTGCTCACAGGCTGCCTCTGTCAGCATCAGGCCAAGTGGAAGTGCAGGGCACAGGGTTGGGTTTGCTCTTATGGGGCTGCTGGAAAGCTGCTGTCTCAACCGCACAACTGCTGCCCAGGAGTGAAAAAACAAATGCTGGGCATAAAATGTGAATGAATTGAAAGGACTGGATGGGCTTTGCTAAATTCAAGAACAGAAGCTGTTGGGAGAGATAAAGGGACTGGGGAAGAGAAGTGTCATCTCTGTGGAGTGGCTGCTGCTGGGCTCTAAGAAGGGTTACTTAGGGAAATGGTCTTGCTGCTGAGTATGGGCGGGACAAGAGTCCAGAGTGAGTTCCTGAGTGAGAAGTGAATGAACTGGAGAGTGTTTGGCTGGAAATGCCTCCCCAGGCTAAGCATGAGGGAAATGAGAGGGCAGGGAAGAGCTTGGTGTTGGATTCATGTGGGAGGCCTTGGAGTGGGGTGATCAGCATGGGGGTGATGGGAATGTGATGACCAAAGCAGAGGGAGGGAGGAGAGTGGATTGACTATACCAGAGGTGGTAGCAATAGGGTGACCAGGTTCAACATGGTGGGAGCAGGGTGACCAGGTGGGCGGTGATGGGAAGAGTAGACAAAGCCTTCATGGTCTGGAGCACAGGCAGGAGCGAAGCACAGCAGAGCTGAGCCAGCAAACCCCCAGCAATGCTGAGCTAGCAAACACACAGCAATGCTGAGCTAGCAAACACCCAGCACCTCCCAGCTGCCTCCAGAGCATCCTTCCTGCACTGCTGCTGCCCTTTCAGCATCTTCATCCCATAGTGAGGAGGAGGAGCTCACCCTATCAAGTTAGCTGGGCACCAGGTTCTACCACCCTCAGTCCTGCCCTGCTGGGAAAGAGGCCATCTCAGAGAACCCCAGCTCCACTGCCACATGGGTCATGGAGCTGAGTATGGCCATGGGTCCTGCAGGCACTGTGCCTCCTTGGGCTTCGCCTAGACTTTGCAGACAGGAACATGTGTGGAGCTGTGTGGTGCCTGTCTCTGTCACGCTGGTGAGCTGCCCAGGGGCTGCTGCCAATGGGCTACCTCTGCTGTAGGAGCTTTTCTTTATTGAACCGAAGGTCGACATGGGATGGCAGTGCTTGGGGCCCAGCTCAACACATAGAACCATGGAAGTGGTTAGCTTGGAAAAGACCTTTAAGATCATCCAGTGCAACCAGGAGCCAAACTGAACCAACCCACCTCTAAACCGTGTCCCTGAGCAACGCAACTTGGAAACACGGCCAGGGATGGCGATTCAACGCCCTCCCTGGGCAGCCTATGCCAAGGCCTGAGGCCCACATAGCCAAGGTGCTTCACAACAGGCTAGAGCGGCAGCATGGAGGGGGTTAGTTTGTGGTTTTCCATCCACCGGGGATTTAGCTGTTTGTGGTTGTGGGGATGGTTGGGCTCAGGGATCTAGTAGATCCTTTCCAACCAGGATTATTCTGCGATCTGTAACCCTTTCCAGGAAGAAGTTTTTCCCCTGATGTCTGACCTGAACTTCCCCTGGTGCAGCTTGAGGCCATTTCCTCTTGTGCTGTCACCTGCTGATTTTAGGGGCTCCCACCTGGCAGTGCAGGGACCCTGAACGGCTTGTAAGGCCCCATTTAGTGTTGAGACCAGCACAGGTTGGACCCCAGCACTCAAGCTCCAAATTTGCCTGTCCTGTGCAGTCGTCCTGCTCCCTGACAGGAATGTGGGGAGTCTGGGCCCCTATGTACCACTGCCTGAGGGACTCAGGATGGAGATCCCCTGTGGGGTGCTGGACCCCAGCTGCGGTGCACCAAGGGCTCACAAGGGTGTCAAAGCACAAAAACCTGCTGGGGACAGCTTTGCCCTCCCTCCCTTAGCTTCTCCTGCACATGCTGAGCGAATGCAGAGCGTGGAGATACCCACAGCCCCACTGGGGTGTGTATGGATGTATTTGAAGGGGGCTGAGAACTGGCAGAGAGCCATGCCTGCTCCCCCGTGCTGGGCTCCATGGCATGGAGCTGGGTGGTGGATCCAACTCAGCTCACTAGAAGGCTGTGGCTTGTCCCTGTGGTGATGGGACCGCAGGGAGCAGGACTGGGAACAGTTGGACTCAATAGTGGAGCCAGGGCTGGAAGCAACTGAACTCCTCAGGTGCAGGGAAGTCCCTGCAGATCACAGCGAGGAGACTGGTGGTGGTTTAGATTTTAGTAGTTTGAACTTCTGCTTCAAAATGTAAGAACTTGGCCATGAGGGGCAGAAGCCCACCCAGCATGTCCCAACAGCCACTGTGCAGCCAAGGGGCCAGACCTAGCTTTGTCCAAGGCAGGGGACCAGCCGCTGGACCATGCTGGAGCTGCTTTATCTACCTGGGTTTCCTGTGCCTTCAACTGCCCCATGTCACCCACCGCCTGAGGGTTTGTGTGCCAGGCTGTGCTGCCAGGAGGGTCAGATGGACAACCTACGGGTGGCACCTGGGCACAAGAGAAGGGGCAGCCACAACTATTCTCCCTCTCACCCACCAGCATCACTTCACCGACAGGCATCAGCCCAGACTGAAGAGTGAGGTCTGTCCTGTGGGATTGAGCCCAGCCTGGGGATGAGCCCAGCCTGGCAGTGAACTCCATGGGACCGACGACCTCCTGCCCAGAACTTGGCCACTCTGGGTGATAAATCCCATCAGGCGGGGTGGGGGGGCGCGGGGTGAGCTCTGCCTGGGGAGTAATCTCAGCAGGGAGGATAATCCCAGCCTGGGGACTAATCCCACCAAATTGCTTCTTCCACCCAGACTCAGGTGCTGAGCCTAGCTGAGTTAAACCGGGGTGCTGATCCCAGTTCAAGTGTTAACACCAGCCTGGGTGCTGAGCCCAGCCGAGGCCGAGCCCTGCCGGACCCTGACTGCAGTAAAGCGGCCGTGCCTCGCTCCGTCCATCCCGCTGCGGTGGGCGACAGCCCGGCATTAGGGGTTCTCCCCCCAGACCCTTCAGCGGTGACAGCGGTCTGGGCAGACTGGCCGGGCACGGAGAGCCCTTGGGAAAGGGGGCACCGAGCCCCGGGCAGCGGCAGCCTCATAGAGCGGGAGCGCTGGGCCGGGAGCGCTGGGCCGAGCCTGCCGGCCCCCCCTCCCGCCGTTCCCAGCCCGTTCTGCCTCCTGTGTACCAACTGGTTTTTCTTCCCGGGCCATTGTTTCCGCTGGATTGGTTCGGTCGCTCCAGGCTTCGCTCAGATTTCCTTTCTCACGCTTTTCTCGTCTTTTTTTCTCGCTCCCGTTTGCGGCTGCGGCCTCTCCTCTCGCCCCAATTAAAGCGGCAGGCGCTGCCCAGCGGCACCGGGGGGGGGTCTCGCCTGCCCCCCGGCGCTCTGCCCCGCTGCCACTGCCCGCACAAAGCAACCGGCCTCCAACACCGCCTTCCCGTGCTGCCGGGTCCTTGCGAGCCCTCTCTGCTCCGGACAACCGGCAGGTTAGAGCAGCTGCTCAGCCGCCTCTAGCTCTGCACGGAATCGGCCTGTCTAGGAAATGAGGGCGGCAGGCGGGGTGCAGCCCCGCGGGCTCTGCCACGCTGGAGTGGCACTGCCAGCCTCATGCAGAGCGGCACCACATCCTGCCCCCACCGACACCGAGCTCATCGCACTGAGCCTCAGCAGAGCGCTGGGGTGACTCCTGGCCCTCCTGGGCCAGTCCTAGTCCCGTGGCACAGAGTTAAGGCTCGTGTGGTTCTCCTGCAAAGAACCGGGTCTTGGCTCTGCTGCCCAGCACCTTCCCTGCCACCACAGCACAGCACAGCACAGCACACCGTGGTGGGATGTCCCAGTGCCACGGAAGATGTTGCCTTCCTCGGCAAGCTCTGTCAGGACCACAGGGAAGGGCACCTGGCTCCAGCTGGGGAAGGCAGTTCTTCCCCGAGAAGCTCGGTGCAGTGCTGCAGGCAGGCCCGGCTTCTCAGAGCAGAATAGGAGCTGGGACGCGAGCCCAGCTATCCTGCCAATGCCTTTGCCCCTCAGGTCTGCTCCTGCTGCTGTGCCATCATGGGGGCACCAGCCCGTGTCTCCACCAGGGAAGGAGTAGGATGAGGCAGAGGGGATGTGGTTAAGAATGCTCACAGACCAGATGGCCATGGAGAAGCAGGGCCAGCAGCCATCTGTCCCAGGGTAGCCTGAGCCACTTACTTGTAGCCTGAGCCACTTACTTGCACAGGGCTGAAAATTGCTCAGGGAAGAGCTTTGAGGCAGAGCAAGACATGGGGGCTTCAGGAGAGGAACTTCCTGACATACATTATAGAGATGGTCCTAGGACTTCAACCAGAGGAGGGACAGCTGTTAGGGAAAGGTAGAGAGGAGGAGAAATAAGGGGAGCTCTTGGCTTAATAAGTAGAAAAGATTGTTTCCTACAGCTTGTCTAGCACCGGCAGTGGAGGATGGAGCCTTCAAGTTGGACTGGAGGATGATGTATCAACAGAGCTGTAGCTTCATCTGCAGTGCCAGGGTTTTAATGAACCCGGACCAGGTAGGAAACAGCTTCTAGTATGGCCAGTGTGCACTGGGGTAATGAAGAGCAGTGCCCTTGCTTTCAGTTTGCAGGGCTCTGACTCTCACAGTGAGAAAAGGTGTCTCCATGACTCTTCATTTCTAGTGCCCAAATACAATGTTTGCGAGGGTCTGGTGGTCCCTGTAGCCAGATTTCCGCCTATATTTCAGTTTTCAGGTGGGACCCTTTCAAATATAAGCTGGCAGGACATGAACCCACACCCTGTTTCCATCACTGGGGCAATCTCAGAGCTCAGGCTGAGTTGGTTTTTCCAACCCTCGCTTTTCACCAACCACCAACCTCTGTCCAAAAGCTGAGCTCTCACCACCAGCTGGATAAAACTCAGGAGCTTAATGAAGAGGAGCAGCAGTGAGCTGCAGCGTGGGGAGCCAGGCACATTAACACTTCTGCCATGGCAGGGATGCCCAGGGAGGCTTAGGAGTGGTCTGGCACAGGAGGTGTGAACCCCAGAGCCATGTGATACGAGTTTGTGCAGCCGGGAGGGGTTGACCTATGGATATAAAGCACATCTGTGCAGGCAGGAAGGTGTCAGCAATGGGGCAGGGAGGTGGGAAGGGTCGTTCCACCAGCCCCTGGCTGCTTCTGGTACAGAGCTCACAGCTCACCCTAAACTGAAGGCTTCGGGGATGCTGTGTAACCTCATTATAAGGCAGCTATTACTGGTTTGGCTTTGTTATTAAACTTGTTGTAAGCGCTGGGAGCCTGTCCAGGAGCAGCACCATGCTGCACTGGGTGCTGTATAAACAGGGCTTGCGGCTGTGGTGAAGGTTGGGTCAAGGGTGCTGTGGCAACTTCAGCTTTTCTTGGAGGGGCTCAGCCCCCAGCTGAGCAGCTCACAGCCCAGCTGTAAGGAAAAACAAGCAAGGGAGGCTTGAGATAACTGAAAGGCAGCTGGAGGAGACAGAGGGACCTGAGAGGAGGGAGGATGTGTGTGGCAGGAGGGGGGGTTGAGCATCTTTTTCTTTCTTTTCCCCTGGGAAAATCACCTTTGCATGTGGGTTTAGGTGTAACGGCGGGTGAGATCTCATCATTGCAAAGGCCTTGAGGTACTGAAAAGGGCTTTCGGTGTCGCTGACGATTAGGCGCTGACTACCCCAGGCAGCGTGACGGCAGCACAATGGGGTTTGTGGCTGGGGACCTGCACGTGTCTGCGTCGAGAGGAGCAAGAAGCAGAAATCACAAAACTCTAGTCCCGACCCTGCCAGATGCCAAGCTGGGGATGTGCAGTGCTGCTCCTACCCACTCATCCCTGTTCTTCTCCAGGGCTGGACCCCTCAATCCAAAAATTACTTCCTTTTCCCTAGCTTGGAGCAGCTGTAAGCCAGCAGGTGAAAATGGAGAGGGAAGGTGTCCCAAAAGGAAGCTGGGGTGCCCCAAAAAGGAGTCACCAGGAGTTGGGGTGTACCAACCAGGAGGCAGCGGGAACTGGAGTGTCCAGGAGTCTCTGGAGCTCCATCACCTCCCTCTGGCCCTCTCCCCGGTCCTGTCAGCTCCACTAACCTGCCTGTTTCAGTGCCCGTGGTTGGTGCTCCCAGACAAGCAAAGCCCTTGTAGCTGTCAGGTGAGCTTTTCCCAGAGCTTATGCAAATGATGCTAATTAAAGGCATTCTTATCTGTTCGATTTCCCACACCTTTTGCCTCCAAGGGGGATAGAAAACTTCGTGTTTTCACGCCATATTTCATGGCAGTCGGAAGGACTGCCTAGGGAAAGTGTTGGGAAAGGCAGCGGGTCACTCCTGATGAGAAGAGCTGGCTTATACAAGTGTTGAAACACTTCATTATGCATGAGAAACCTTCCAGAAACGGATGACTAATAGCAAAGCGGGAGCAGTGAAAGCAGTGGGAACGCCGTACCAGGCTGGCATGGGATCCCATGTCATCTTACCAGCTTAGCAGGGTTGGGCTAGGTCAGCACTTGCCTAAGAGACCTCTCAGAGTACCTGGCTGGTGATGAGGGAAGTGATGTTAATGATTCAATAAACAGAGCCCTTCCCTCTTTGTGAACCAAAATGCCCCTGTACTATGCCAGGAACCCACCGGCAGCTCTGTGTTTCCACCAGCCACAAGTTACTGAGCTCGGTAAAAACACCAGTGCTGACTGTGAAGGCCACTCTGGTGGAAGGTGCACTAGTTACAGTCCCACATAGGACCGTCACGGCTCTTGTGGTGGTGTTGGCAGATGGGTTTGTTGATGGTCTTGATGGCCACGCAAGGCTGCTGTGTGCACCAAAAGCTGCTGCTCACCAAAAGGCACCGGCTACTGCATCTCACCTGCTGCTTGGGTGTGTTTGCTGGTTCCAAGGACAGACATTAGACCACCTGTAGCAGGAGGCACAGCAATGTGCCTTTACAGTTCCTGGGTTTGGGTGTTAAGAGGGTCAAGGAGAAATGTTCTTAAAAAGAAGGGGAAGGAAAACAACCCACCCAGCAGCTTTCTGAAAGTCTCCTGGGAGGTGTGGTGGTCCCAAGAGCCCAGCTCACTGCTGCTCTGCACTGAGGACTGGCCTTTGCACCCACAACAGACTGCTGGGGCTTCTGCTCTCTGTGCAAGGGCCTTTGTGGATGAAAAGGAGAGTGTCTGAAGGTCAAAGTAGCAAGTACAGCAAGGAGGAGATGGAGACTTGGGAAAAGCACATGGCAATATTCATGTGGGCAGAAGAACACAATAACCACCCCACTTGTTTTTGGATTTGACAGGTTCTTACCCAGTTTTCTTTCACCGTCCTGCCATCATCTCAATTCTCTGCTTTGGGTGATGGGCAGAGCTGTCTGTCTGCAGTGCGTGGCCTTGGAGGCTGCACGTGGACTGGCTGAGCCTGAGCATCCTGCACAGCCGTTCCGGGAGGTTTCAAGTCATGATTGCAACTCTGAAAGAAACTCCTGGATGCTTCCAGTGTGTGCTTTCACAACCGAAAAGAGTTGCAACCTCCATCCAGAGGAGTGGCCCTTTCACCGGGTGATATCCATCTCGAAGAGAGGGCAAGAAAGGAAGGGAGGAGAGTAGGCGGTGAAGAGAAAAGGAGATAGGATGGCAGGTGGCTGTTGAACAGTACTGTGATACGGTGAGCAGAAGACACCCAAGGAACTGTCCTGACATGAGCTGCCCTCAGTTGCCCCAAAGAGGTCACACCAGGCACTGCCCTTCACAGCTGGATTTGACGCACTGAGGATTTCCCAAGCCAGATGCTCTCCAGGCAGAGCGTTGTCTCACCCTGCCAGCCATGAGCCTGTCTCAGTGACATTGGCCTGTGACGTTTGTAAGCAGAGCAGACAGAAGGAGCCCAGGGACCATTTCAAGGCAGGCTCCTCAGGACAGAGCTTGGCATCACTGGCATGACTCTTGGAGCAGTTTGGAGATGCCGCTTTCAGGGTTATCAAAGGAAGGACCACTGCCCTCTGAACTGCTCGTCTTCTGTGTGTGTCGGGCACTGGCACAGGGACCTCCATTTGAGCCCCGGCCACTGTGCTTTCAAACTCATATTGGCTCCAGGGGTAGTTCCAGAGTCCCAGAAGGTTTGGCTGCTGTTGTCTGCTGGACTCAAGTTTTCTTCAAGCTTCTCAGCTTGCTGCGTGGAGACACAGCAAGGAGATGGGATGCTGAGATGTCCCCAAAACTCTGGGCTGAAGCATTGCTACTGATAAAATCCCTACCTAGGAGGGCTGGGAGGGGCAGGGCTCATCCTAAACAAAAGCAAAGCAGCAGCCAGGATGCTGCTCTTGCAAAAGAATATTTCACCTGCCTGGTCCTCCTGACCTTCATCATGGACAGCCTGTGACGGGGCTGGTGCCTGGCAGCACCTCAGTGACTGACACCTGGATGGGTGCAGAAAGAGGGGCAACATTGAGAGACCTCAGAGGGGACCACGGCTTCACCTGAGGTGGATCACACCCACTCATCCTCACCATGGACCTGGCAAGCAGAGTCCAGGGGGTCAGGGGAGACGCCACAGCCACCCCTTGCCCGCAGAGCCCTAATCTGGCACCAACCTCCTGACCCTCCTGTCAAGGGGCTGTTGGAACAACAGGCAGGACTAGAGCAGGGATGCCCTGGCTTGGCTGTTCCCAGCTAGCTGCACAGGGGCACCTCACGGCTGCCCGGGAAGGGGCTGGTTCACACGGGGCGCTGAGTGCCGTGGGAAAGTGTGCCCGCCATGGCTCCCGAGCACCGGGATTGCTTCAGCGGGGGTGCAGCCAAGATCCATTTCACAGAGGGCAGAGCAGATCTAGACTGGGATTTACCAGTGACTAAGCGTGTGCTGGCAAGGGCTGCCCCAGCGTGAGAACGGCATCGCTGCTCCTCCTCCCAGGTGTGCCCGCCATGCCACCGCAGCCCTGGGGTGCCCACCATGCAATGAGTCAGGGAACTGAGTGGTGCTGCAGGGTCTGGGGGTCTGCAGCCACCCAGCTCCCTCCTCCCAAGCTGAACTCACCCCTTTCCTCCCCCAGGGCAGGGCTGGGGTGTGGGACAGAAGCCACCGCTCCCACTCTGAATATGCCACAAAGGCTGGGGGCATCCTGGGGTGTTGCAGGGTAGAAGGGGCACCTTTGGCTGCAAAGTCATAAGCCGCGCTTTAGGGGTCACACGTGTTCTGAGTGCCACCAGCTCCAGCTGCCCCACTGCCACAAAGATTCTTGCCCTGAGATCTGCCCAGTAAAGCCAGCCACGATGGATCCAGGCAAACCAAACCCTTCCAAGGGGGAACAAGCCATCCCTTCCCCAGCAGGTGGGCTCCCCACTTCCCTACCCTCGAAACCAAAGCTAGAGCCGTGCAAGAAACTTCCACATCCCTGGGCAGCGACCCTGAGGTGCAGGAAGTTGGGGAGCATTGAGCCCGAGGCCACCACTGGCCACTGCACAGCAGCTACTAGGCCTGACTTTATTGAGGTGACAGCAGCAGCTGCCCCGCTCACTTCACGTCTGCTGGCTCTGGCTTTGGCAAGCCATTCAAAAAAATTAATTGCCAATTTTTTATTACAGCTAATTGCTGCTGCTGCTGCTGCTACTAAGTGGCTTCTCTGGCTTCTGAGCTCACCCTACCTGGGTTGTGGGAAGCAGAGGGTGCAGACAGCCCCTGCGGGGATTGGGGAGATGGTGTGGGGCACAAAGCCTTGCCGTAAGCCCTGGGCTACTGGGAAGGGCAGGGCTACCCCTAGGCTACTGGGGTGTGCCTGACCCAGGGAGGTGGATTGTCCCTGGTTTGCAGCAATGATGAATTTTAGAGAAGCAGAGATTGGCCCAAGGTGACTCCGTGCACACCAGCAGGAGGCAGGAGCTCATGCCCTGTGTACTTGCACCACAGGGCTGGGTGGTGAGGAGTGGTTGGTGTTTGTGCTGGAGCACGGAGAAGTCCGTGCTCACACAGTCTGTGCCTCTAGCCTCAGAGGTGGACTCCACGGGTTGTCGTGCACCCATCTCACATGAGTCTGGCACTGATCTCCAATGTGGTGTCGCATTCCTGATTGGGGAATCCCAGTGGCTGACCTGGCTCTGTGGAGACTGAGATTCACTCAGGCAAGACCAGCTTTCTGCTTCCCTGGGGTTTCAGCCAGTTTCATCTCCCCAGTTCCCTGGGTTTGAACATGAGAGATAGTGGGGTGCTTTGCCCTGCTTGGGGCAGGGAGGGCACTTTCAGCGCCAGCAGTGAGGTGAGAAGGGCTGGTGAGTGGACAGCACACGGGCTCAGACCTGTGTTTGCACAGGCAGTGGTCTGGAAACCAGACTGGTTTGGGTGGGACCTTCAGAGCCATTCCAGTGTGACCCTCTGCAGTCAGCAGGGCCATCTCCAACCAGAGCAGGTTGCTCAGAGCCCTAAGGTCCAACCTGACCTGGGATGGTTGCAGGGATGAGGCTTCTACAGCTTCTCCAGGTAGCCTGGGCCAGCAAACACACAGTTTTCCTTCTATCTCATGGGAAGGCCACAGTCAGGCTGTCTCAGTGCCTTCTGCAGGCTGAGCCACCCCAAAGGGGATTTAAAATCTTCACAAATGTGCATGTGCTGCAGCGGCTTCCGTGTCACTTGGGTTCTTGTCCACTCTGTCTGTTCAGCTCAGGGCTGGGCCTCTGCAGCTCCGGGGACCTGAGCCCAGGAGTCATCTCGTGTCCGAGATCGTGCCCAGACTGGGGAGCATGTGCTGGGTTGCTGGAGACCGCTGGTGGAAGTCATCTCAGCCCACACCAGGGCAGAGCCGGGGCATGGTCGTTTCCCAACAGATCCTCCCACCTGTGGCTTCAGGGAACCGCATGGCTGCAGCTCGCTGTGAGCCCAGTGCTGCTCTGGCTGGCACCACGGGCCGGCCAAGCGGAGAAACCTTTCTGGTTTCAACAGGCTCTGCAGCAAAGCCCTAGGCAGGGAGCTTGTTGTGGTCGGCGGAGTTCTGCACCTCTCTCCCTTGGGTGCCTTGGGTGCAGCAAACTGCTCCGCGAGCAGAAAACAGCCCCTAAAAGCAAATAGCTGACAGGAAGGGTTGCTGCGTATCCCAGCACCCAGCTCCCATCCCAGCAGGGGGAAGGAGAAGAGTGAAGCTGTTGGGAGCTGCTGTGATGCTCCTGGGGATGTTTAGCGCCCATCGCTTGTGGGCAAACATGTTTGGCTGCTGGCTGCACCCTCGGCTCAGCCAAGGCTCCTGGTGGTGGGGCTTGAGTTGCTCCTCGAGGGGTTTGGGGTCGGAAAATGAGATTCGGCACCCAGGGTTTCTGTGGCAGAGCCAGGCTCAGCTCAGCAGAGGCAGCCAAGTCCCGGTGTGTCTCGGGATCCATGGCCCTCCCACTCAGCCTCTATGCACCAGGAGAGAACAGATATGGAAGCTACAGCCCAAGCGTTGGGTGGTCGTGGATGCTTTAAAGCAGCCTCAGTTCCTGGTGTTCCCAGGCACTGGGTAGGGCTGGGGGCTGGGATCTGCCAGGGCTGGGTACTGGTACCAGTCTGGCATGAAGATGTGGCTGGGCACTGTAAACAAGGAGTGTCTTTGGAGAGGAGGTTCCTGTGGTTTGTGAACCCCCAGATTTGTGTTGGCTGCCATTCTGTTACCCCCACCATTGGGACAGGCCTTGCCTCAGTTTCCCTGTGCCATGACACATATGAAGGGGTCTGCCCAGCCTCTGCTGGAGGTGCTCCAGGTGGGCAGAGGGTGCCCGGGGAGCACAGACACCACCTCACCTGCCTCTCTGCTCTCTTCTTCCAGGTGTGCAACTGTAACAAGTACCTGAAGGTCTCACGGGAGAAGATGAAGCAGCTGGTGGAGGGCAGCAGGCAGGGGATGGGGGCCAGCAGTGCAGGTAGGTGGGTGGGACTGATAGCTTCGATCCTGACCTCTTCCCTGCTACTGCCCTGGGCAGAGTGGAACTCCTGCTTGGGCTAGGGGTCTTTCAGAGGGTGATTGGGGTCCCCAGACACCACCCCATCACTGGCCGCAGACCTGAAAACTCTTCCCATCCCTGGAAGTATTTAAAGGCCATGTGGAGCTGGTGCTGAGGGATGTGGTTCAGTGGTGACCCTGCAGTGCTGGGTTAAGAGTTGGACTTGATGAGCTTAAAGGTCTCTTCCAATCAAAAGGTTTCTGTGATTCTGGGGTCCTGGCTGCCTGCAAGGCACAGGGGTTGTGCGTGGGGCTGCCCACACAGGGGTTTGGTGACAGGCCAGCAGTGCCTCAAGAGACAGCCTAAGGTAGGGAAACTCATATTGGAGTGCAGAATGTCTCCTGGCTGGTGCGTCTTAAACTGGGCCACATTGCAGGAGTGAGCCAGTGCCTTCTGCCCAGCTGGGCTCCAGTGGACTTTGGGGGGAAGAGGCTCCACCCTACCCTTCTCCAACCTGTGTTGACCCCCCCAGGAGCCACATTTTGGTGGTGGGGCCCACCCAAGATGAAAACATGTCCCTCTCACTGCTCTGAACCAGCACAGGCTCTGCTTCACTTGTTGTGCCTCAGTTTACCTATCAGCTTGACAGGACAGGGCAGTGTGGAGTGGCAGCTGTTGGCTTTGCTGGGAGCCTCATGTGGTACCGCAGGGATGAGGGATATGATGGGGTAGCTTTTCTCGGTGCTGGCAGCCTGGGAGCACGGTGCTTCCTGAAGGGCCAGGGCATCCTCCCCAGCAGTTCCCCCGGCGAGGGCACTCTCTGTGTACCCAGCAACCAGCTGGGCCTGTTCAGCCAGTTTCAGAGTATGGGAAATAGAAATGCTGTGGTTTGTGTTCAGCCGTGTGAGCCGTTTCCCCTTCCCCCCTCAGGATGGGGATGAGGGATCTGGAGGGGTCTCACATGGTGCTTCTGCTCCTCTACACAAACTCTTAAGGGACCCCCTCACTCTACCCTTTACAACGTCTGAAACACCCTGTGTCCCTGTTGTGCCAGGCAACTCCTCACTGAGTCCCCTTGGGGGGGGTCTCAGGGGAAGGGTATCCTCTCCTGCGCTGGGTGGGAGCCCTGCACCGGCCACATCGGGCACGACCTTGTTCAGTAATGCAGTCCAAAGGGGAACATCCTCCACCAAGGAACCCGAGGTGCCACAATGTCCTCGGGGTTCGGAATTTTGCTTCAAGGGATATGTGAGCTGGTTCCTGGGGAGGTGGGCGCAGCTTGCGTGGGTGCCTGCCCTGGTCACCCTGAGCCTCCCATTTCTATTTAGATTCTGGTGGGGGACACTGGGGTGTGAGCACCAGTGAGAGCTCAGCTGGGTTGTCCCCAAGACATCCCGCTTTGACTCAAGGTTTAAGGAAGAGCAACAGGGGCAGGATGTGGTACCGATGCCCTGCCACTCTTGCTGGGGCGATGGGATGGGCAGCCAGAGAAATGGGTTTGTAGGAGAATTCTCCGTCACATGGTGCAGCAGCTCAGCTCAGCAGCCGCAGCTGCCTCTGCTTGCCCATGCCTGGGGGAGCCCCTGCTCTGTGGCTCCGGCTCAGGACATATCACCTCATTCCTGCCACTGGGCACAAATTAAGCCCCAGGACAGCAGCCAGATGATGCTGCTTAGCAAGAAAATGTCTTTTCCCCTCTACTGCTTCCCAGGCGAGTGGGGAGCCTCCATCTCACAGGGGGGCTTCGCCTTTCTGAGGAGGAGCGGGCAGGCACAGCAGATGCTAGGGCACCCGTCAGCTCTAGATGGGGAAGGATCCTACAAGACCAACCATCTACACAAGTCTGTGGCTGCCCAGGGGCTCTCAAATCCCAAGGGCTGGCTGCCAACAGCCTGGGGCTGCTCATGTTTTGGCTGCAAAACCCGAGTTCATTTGGCTCCTGGATTTTTACAGCAGAGCTTCCAAGTGACGAAAGGCAAATTATTCATCCTGCAACAGCTCACACAGCTCGGACCCAGGACTTTCCCAGGTTTTAGGGAAGGTTTTCCCTGACACACCTGCATTTTCCCTGCATGAGGGCTTGGGTGGAAGTGCTGGAAATAGCTTCACGCCAGGACAGCTTTGCCTCTGGGGTGCTTGGGGCAGCTAGGTGCCTGGAGCAGGCAGGGATGTCAGAAGCAGCAGTGCTGTGGGCACAAGCCCCATGGCACAAGCCAGAACTCACTGGAGGCCACTGGCCACATGTGGCGTCCCAGATGACCCAGGAGGATGGGATGTGTCAGGCTTTCATGTGGCCAAGGGAAGCTTTTTGCTTAGTCAGTGTGGTAAAACCAGCTGGCGAGGGGCCCCAATGCTGGGAGGATGCTGTGCCAGATGAAATCTGCTCCCTGGGAAAGGTGAGGATGGGGCACATCTGATCCGGTCAGGATCTGCCAAACAGAAACCCCTGCTTCGGTCATAGAGTCACCTCCTGCCGTATGAAACAGTTTGCAAAGAAACGACAACTGGTGCTGCTTTCCTTTGGGCTGTGGGGCTAACGGAGCATGCGGGAGAGAGGTGAAGGAGCAGGCGCAGAAGATGAGGGTGCTCACAGACTCCCATGCAGCACCCTGGGGAGCTGCAAGCTGGACAAGCATCCTCCCTGACCAGGCAAAGCTGCTTCTCAAGGCCAGCAAGAAATGCACCCCTCCACCATCACATCCTGCTGGTGCAGGATGGCAGCTGGAGGAGGAGCCAGGATGTCCCTGTGCTGTCGGATCAAATGTGCCCCATCCTCACCTTTCCCAGGGAGCAGATTTCATCTTGCACAGCATCCTCCCAGCACTGGGGCCCCCTGCCAGCTGGTTTTACCACACTGACTAAGCAAAAAGCTACCTTGACCATGGGGGATGAGAGCCTGTGACACATCCCATCGTCCTGAGCCATTTGGGACCCCACGTGTTGCCAACAGGATGGTATGGGGCTGGCAGGCTCTGAGCAGCCCGGCTGGGACCCCCATCTTGCCCCCACCAGCCAAAGAGGCAACTCAGGCTTGCTTCCCTTCCCATCCTTCAGCTTGGGGGAGGTGGAGGCAGCTGGAGAAAGAGCTGCAAGACTGCAACATGGGAAAGGCTGTGGGACACCTCCAAGCTGGGGTGACACCAGTAGGGTGCTGGGTCCCTCCTCTATGGCTGCCACACATAGATGGCTGAAGGCAGGGCCCAGTGGGACCCAGCCAGAAACTCAACTGCATGGCATGAAGAGACCTCTGCATCTCCAAAGCCTCAAGGCTAGATGATCTATGGGGTTTGGCTTTGCCATGAGCTCTGCATCCATCTTGCTGCCATGTGGGAAGGGCAGGAGATGCCTGTGCTGTCCCAGGAGGGCTCTGCACCCATGGGGCTGCTCACACATCCTCACTGCTCCAGCAATGGACCCAGCACACAGGCTGCCTCAGGCTGCTCTGCATCCTTCTGCAGGAGAGAGCATGGACCCCAAAGGGCTGCACTCATGGACGCAGGGGGTCCCCAATCACCTTCAGCCACAGACTTGGGCAGCCCCATGCCTTTAGGCTCTCTTCCCTCTGGGGTAGTGGGACCAGGCTCAGGTCTATCTCTGAGCAGAGGATGGAGAGCTGCAACACAGAGGTGGGACCAGAGGCTGCCATGGGGAAACTGGCCAGAAACACTTGCAGGGCTCGGCTGGGTCATGGGATCACAGAATTGTTCAGGTTGGAAGAGGCCTTCGAGATCATCAAGTCCAACCCTTCCTGCAGCACTGCCAGGTCCCCACTAACCCCCATCCCTCACACCACATCTCCACCGGTCCTTCCAGCCATAGGGACTCCACCTTGGGCAGCCTGGGCCACTGTCTGATAACCCTATAGTGAAAAACTCTTTAGTGATAACCCTGTAATGAAAAACCTCTTCCTAACATCCAGTCTGATCTCCCCTAACACAACCTGAGGCCATTTGCGCTTGTCTTGATGCTTGTTCCTTAGGAAAAGCCTCTGCCAGATCCTCCTTTTCAGAAAAATGGGAGTTGTTTGCATGAAGCCCCGCTGCTGGGCTGGCATCTGCATGGCTGGGGGGTTGCAGCGGACCCACTGCCAGCAGTGCTGCAACCCAGTGCCTCTGGGGAAGGATGGAGAGACCTTTTGGTGGTCCTGCCCAGTGAGCAGGCAAGGATTTCTCCCACGGTGGCATGGGGAGACTCTTGCCTTGAGCTTATCCTCCTGTACCCTGGGAACGTCTTACGATGGTGTCCAGGCTGCTGCAGCCCAGGTTGCACAATCTTGGGTCCTTTTGTTTATCTGCCTTACAGAGAGGAAAAGATAACCAGGCATCTTCAGAGCCCTGCAATCCAGTGCATTTCTCAGGCTTGTAACTCCTCTTATCAGGGCTGATCTCTCACCAGCCAGGTTTCCCATGCACCTTTGTACTCCAAGAATGCTCCCAGGTCTGCTTTCAGCCTTGTGCAAAGCCTTTATGATGTGCGCCTTCTCCACAGCACTTCAGCCTTAATCGCCTCATTAGGGACGGGTCTCCCTGTGCTGGTGCCCGTGACAGCTGGGTGCGGCTGCCAGAAGGGCTCTCAGCTTGCCCAAGTGCCGCCAGATCCAGCGGGAGCCGCAGCTCCAGCTGCCAGTTCCCTGCCAGAGCCAGCTGGGACATGTACCTGGTTCCTCACCCCAAGGCCTTGGTCTTAGCCGGGGTGACACAGAGGGACCTGGGCAGAAAACAGGGCCTGGGGGGCAGGATTTTGGTTGGGTTGCCCTATCATGCCCCGACACTGGAACCCAGCGGATTCCTAGGGCTCCCACACGTGGTGACGGGTTACTCCAAGCCAAGTCAGGACTGTGAGCACCGGGTCAAAGGAGGTTTGCCCTGGTCCTGTTCTGTCGCAGTTCCCAGGCCCTGCCATGCCCCCCCATCCCACAGTTAGGAGTCCCAGTGCTGTCCCAGCAACACTGACTGTGGCTACAGCGCTGCAGCTGACAGAACAGGCTGTAGGGACTACAGCTCACCAGTGTCACCATCACAGTGGCCTTTCAGTGTGACACCCAGCAGCACTAAGAGCCTCTCTTTGAGCAGGGGAGGGTGCACATTCCTGTGCTGGCTGCAGGCAGCTGCTGCCCTGTCCTGTGTCCCTCCCCTGAGCTCAGACCCACAGTCATGAGCAGGACTGCGCAGTGGGGCACACAGGGCCCTGGCTCCTGCCCTGTCCCTGCCTTCCCGGGGGTCTTTGGGACAGGTTGCTGTGCCCACTGTTGCAATGGTTCTCATCCAGGGCTCATGAGGGACTGTCCACTGGGTGGTGGGAATGACCCCTGCCATGCCCTTGGGACAACCTCTCTCCCCCCCGCCAGGCTCTGTGTGCTTTGTGTGCCCCCAGGTGAGGGGACTGTTGACTTTGAGGCACCAGGATGCCAGGCAGGCAGTGCCCCAGGGTGAGATCTGGCTCAGCTGTGAGTCTTACTCTATTCAGTTCTAGGATATCAGGAGGGCACAGAGCATAAAGCAGGGCTGCTGTGGAGGTGACAAGTGCATCTCCTGAACTGCAGAGGTGGGATCACACTGCTGAAGGAGAAACCTCATGCAGCAGTAACCAGACCAGGGTCTCTTTCTATGCGATGTGACAGGCCTTGCTGGAAGGTGAGAGATGTCCCTGGGTGGGGAGCAGCAGCGCTTTGTGCTAACAGCTACAGGGCAAGCAGGGAGGGCAGGAGCTGGAGAACTGAGCGGACAGCATGTGTGAGGGCAGGGTACAGTGCGAAGGGCACAAGGAGGTGGCTCTGTACTGAGCAGGGCTGCTGGGTCAAGGATGGCACTGGAGAACAAGGACAGTCTGTGACTGCCCATGGAGCTCTGCAGTGCTGCCACATGTGGGTGTTTAGCCCCAGCACTGGGGGGCTACAGGGCTCTGTCATCCCCAGGGTGAGGGGGAGGGGAGGGGGAGAGGTGAATGAGAGGTGAAAGGGCTTTTTATTTTGAAGATGTCTCATAATGAGATTATTAGTTCCCGAGAGGTGTTGCAAATTGATTTGGTAAGGAATTGCTTTCATTTCTCCTCTCTGGAGATGGATGGAAATCCAGGCTTCGGTGCGAGCCACCGCCAAGCTCTGGAGAAGCTGGAGAGCTGAGAAAGTCCTGGCATGGTGGAAGGACAAGCTCAGATTCCCTCAGCCCCATGCAGCCCACACGTGCCTTTTCCTGCATCCCTGGGGTAACTCCGGAGCATGTAGTGTCTGGGCAAGCCAGGATGCAGCCCACCAGGGAGGGTTCTGTGGAGGAAAATACCCTCCTTCCAAAATTCCCCCTTTTTCCCCCAGGTAATCCCTCCTTTTCTGGGAGATCTGACCTTTTCCCTGTGTGGTTTTCACTGCATGCCCAGCTGGCACCCTGTGCCTGGCGCCCAGTGGCCCTTTCACCATGGGGTGAGGGGAGTGCGGGCATCTTCAAAAGCCCTGGGAAGAATTTGGTGGGAGGGGAAGAAGGGGTTTTACAAGCTTCCATTCAAAAATTGTCACTTTGAAGTGATGTCGCGTTTTCAACCCTTTGAAGAGCCACAATTAGGAGGGGGGTGGTGCAAGCGAAAGGGAAAACCACCGGGTGACCATTCCGCCCTTTCCCTTCCCGGGCTGTTAAAGGATGAACTTTTCCTCCCTGGCTGCCTTTTTCTCACATGCCCCGGGGGTGAGATCGGGGTGTCTGGGGGAGCTGGAGATTTCACCTCCCTGTGCAGAGCAGGAGGGGCCTGCAGTTGGCTCTGATGCAGGGTGGCTGGCGGAGCGTGTCGGAAGGGAGAGCAAATTGCTGGGAATACTGCAGGAATATCCAGTGTCCAGGGCCAGGGGGAGGGGGGGGTGTCATTTCCATTGTGTACCCAGGCTGAGGCCACCCCATACCATCCGGTAGCACAGGGCAGACCCCCTGCCTTCTGCCACATGGATCTGTCCCCCACTCATAGGCTCTGCTTGGAGAAACCGTGAAGAATGCAGCTCTTGGTTCCCCCTCTCCAGCGAGCTCAGGGATCTCCTGAGAGCAGCCCAGGTGCTTCAACCCCTGACAAAAAGTAGAGAAAAGGGAAACTGAGGTCACTGGTTTTCCTTGGAGGATGGATGTTGGTGGCACAAGCAAATGTGGGCACGGGGGTGGGGGGCACTTACCCAGGGCACAGCAATGGTGAGCCCAGCTCTCACCGGGTATGTGGGACAACCTGTGCTGGTCACCCAGAGGCTGGAGGGAGCTGGGTTTCCTGGGCTGTGGCTCCTTCTGTCCATATGGCAGCAGGCCCAGGCCAGAGTGTCCCAGTTCCTGATAGTACTGGTACGTGGGGAAGACCCGGCTGCAATGCTGCTGTCCCTGTGCAGCACAGCTGGCTTCCTCTGATCCTTGAAAAGCCGCCCCAGAGGTGCCGCTGGAGTGAGGCAGGATGCCTTCTGTTGCCCCTACTGATGTCTAGGCAGACCAAATCCCTCCTGTGCCAAAACTGAGTCACCCCGCAGCAATAACCACAGCCGGGTACCACTGCCAGGCATCCTGATGGATGGGAGGCAGCTTGGCCCGCAGCTTCCTCTGCCCAGACCCAGTGACCTGCTAAGCCCTGGCTGAGGGTGGCCAGAGCCTGCGCTGGGCTGCCAAAAGTGCCCTGGGGTTTGTGGCAGGGCCAGGGCTCAGATCTTGGGGATGGCTAATGGGACACAATGCTGTGTTGTGCCTAGGCTGTGTGATGGGATGGCACGTGTATCCCAACAGCTGCTGTCCTCACACATGCCAGGAGAGGTGGGGTAGTGGTGCTGAGCAGTGCAGGCAGCAATTAATGGGTTTTTTTAATTAAAGCAGCAGTGGAGGGGCTTTCTTTGCTCATAGCTCACCATGTAATGCAGCCTTTGGAGAACAGCCCAACCGTTGCACCCAGTACAGCAGCAGCAACACTGGGACAGTTACCAGAGTGGCATAGCTGCCAAGGCCACAGCAGGCCCCACTGCTGCTCAGGAGCAGCAGGGTATGTCAGAGATCTGCCAGACGTGCCAGGTGGTTGCTGGGGAGCTGGAGGCTGCACAAGAACCACACTTGGGGCAGGCAGTTGATGGGTGCTGGTAGCCACCTTCTCCCAAACTCAAGGAACCCTGAGCTGCAGGGCAGAGTCTGGACTCCCTGCAGAGCCCTCACAAGGATTTTCCTGTAGCTGTACACAGAGCCTGCTCATCACACCAATGCCCCGTGGTTTACTTGCTGTCCTCTCTCCCCACAGGATACCCACTGAGGAGCACGGAGGAGCTCAGCCAGAGCTGTGATGCCACCATGCCAGTCCATGACACATCCCAGCCCGGTCACACTCCACTCAGTGAGCAGCTGGAGGGGCCAGAGCAGTGTGGTGTGTCCGCAGTGCTGCCTGGGGGCACAGTCCTGCAGGTCAATGCCATCCCCCCTGGGGTGCTGGACAAAGCTGAGCTCACTGACTTCTACTGCTGCACTGGCTGTGGGAAGGTGTTTTGGGAAGGATCCCATTTTGGACACATCATCTCCCAGTTTCAGGATGTTCTTGTGGCTGCTGTGGACAAGCAGAGCATCTATGAGCAGAGCTGAGGGGGGACATGGGAACTCCACAGCAGAACAGAGACCAAGGGATGGATTGCCCAGAGACCTCGGCAAATTTGGGTCTGTGGGTTTGCAGTGTGAGGCTGGGAGCAGGGAACTCAACTGGCAGGGTCTGCACTGATGGTTCACGACAGCCCAAAACCTTGGCCTCCATGAGATCATTAAATCAGAGGTGGCCAGAGAACTGACCCTTTGCTTTATTTATGCCTCCTTTAGACAGGGCATGGCAAGAGGGTGGCAGAGCTCTCCTGACCATCACCCAGGCAGCGCTGACGCCATGGCACCCATCAGCCCCCAGTACCCTTGCTTCAGTCGCTTTCACTGGGGAGCCAGGAGCTGGGTCCCCAAAGGCAACAGGGAGATAAAACCCTTGGTGCCCACAGATACTGGCAGGACTAGCCAGTGCCCAGAGGAGGCTGCATGGTGGGGCCAGGCAAAGCAAAGAGCCCAGGTCCTGCCACTGCCATCCAGTGTCTCCTAGTCCAGGGACTGGCTTAAATGTCTCCACTATGCAAATGAGGAGCATCTGCAGAATCACTGCCTCTCTTCTCCTCCCCTGCCCAAGGTGGAGGGCTGGCAGAGACAGCCATATCTGTCTCCTCTAATCCCCCGTCCCCAGGATGGGCTCTTGCCTGGGGACTCTCCACTGCCTTAGCCGTGATGCTGCACTGCCTAGCTTCCCCAAACCGATCTGTGTAGCACAAAGTTCCCATCAGCTTCCCTGTCTCTCTTAGTTTGCCCTGGAGATGGTGGGATGGGTAGAAGAGAAAGAAGGATTTTCCCACTTAGCTGGAGGCTCCTGGTGCCTGGCACGCCAACCTGCACACGCATCAGCACCTCCCGCTGTGGAGATTATTCCTCCTAATGGGATTAAAATGCTGATCTCACCCGTGGTGGCCACCGCTTTCCCGTAGTTTCTTCCCACTCCCCTCCTCAGTTGTCTACCTGGGGACTTATAACCTGAAGGAACTGTGGCTTGTGGCTTGGTTTTCCAGCCCAGCACATCCACTGGGTGTTAGCATGGTTTTCTTAATTCCAGTTTTATCTGTGTTCTCCTCTCCATCACTCCCCATCCCTGCTCAGGGGCAGGACAGTTTTCTCCCCTTCCAAGAAGGCTCAGATGTCCAGGCTGGGTGGCAGGAGACCTGTGGAAAGGGGCACATGGGATCTGTTCTGAGGGATCCTCAGCACCCACTTGGGGCACCTGTTGCCCTGTAGCTGCAGGCTGCTCTGTCTGATCCCTGAGGAAGTCCTGCCACTCTCAGCCTTGTGCTGGTGCTCTGATACCAGTCATCAGCTACTCCAGCTCCTGAGGCCTATGTGAACACTCCTAGTTTGTGCCTTGCCTTGTCCTTGTGGGCAACCAGACCCCCATCTCCCCCAGAGCAGCATGGGGGAACACTAAAACGTGTCCTTTAGAGCAGAGCAAGGGCAAGACTCATGCTTCACCATAAGCCTCTGAAGAGTCCATGCTGGAGGCTGAGCTGAGCCACTCAAGCTCCAGAGGGCTCTCCCGTGTGTCAGCATCCCACTGCTTTGCTGTTTGCTCCAGGAGGGCAGACACTGGGCATGAAGAAAAGTAGGAGCTTCCCACTGCCTACCCCAGCAGTAAGTGATGCTTTGTTGTGTGAGGAGATAAATCTCTCCAGACCCTGTTTTGGGGAAGCATCCAAACATCGGAGTCACCCCAGCCCCGACCTAGACTCACAGCTGCAGCTCCCAAACAACACTTCTAGCCAAGCCAGAGGCATTCCTGCGCTTTGCTCACTGGGGTTTTTGGAGCTGTGGTTTCAGATCAGTCTGCTACCACATTCACTGCCAAGGGGAGCTGGTGAGGAGAACAGCAGGTTGTGCTGACCTTGTCCTCCACTGGAGGAGCAGCTCCTGGTCCCACAGCTGCCTGGGAGAGCCCCTTTCCTCTGGTCCCTGAGGATCCCTGTGTTTTGGCAAGGCTGTAACACAGCCCAAGGAGCACGGCCGTGAGCAGAAAGCACAGGTTATTGTTGGATCCTGCACTGAGTAAGTTTACATAATTCGTTACATAACTCAGGTTCACAGGTTTGCAGGCTGGAAGGGACCTCAGGGATCACCTAATCCAACCTCTTAAAGCAGGATCCGGTTGAAATGAGCTGGCCCAGACCCCTATCCAGCTGAGCCTTAGCATTGTCTACAGTTGAGCAATCCCCCCCTTCCCTTGGAAGACCCTTCCACTGTCTAACAGCTCTCAGCATGAAGAACTTTCCTCTGCAATCCAGTCAGAATCTCTCCTGGAGCAACTTGCAACCATTCCCCCTTGTCCTTTCTACAGGACTCCTTGTGAAAAGGGAGTCACCACTCTCTTGGTAGCCGCCTTGATGGGATGGAGCATCACAATAAGGTCCCCCCTGAGCCTTCTCTTCTCAAGGCTGAACAAACCCAGTTCTCTCAGCCTTTGTTCATATGGGAGGTCTCCCAGTCACCTGATCATCCTTCACCCTTCTCTGGACTCATCACCATAGAGGCAAAGGAGACTACGTCTGACCTGACATATCATGACAGAAAATCCAGAGGCAGTGAAAGAGTCCATAACAAAAGGAAAATGCATCCAAATCCACCATCCATTACACTCACAGTCTCCCAGGATAAGTCCATTATCTGCAGCAGCCTGTCTGCAGACACAGAGAATCTCATCAAGAGAGGCAGCATAGCTCTGTCTCCCTCCTGGGGGGAGTTCTGCAAGCAGTCTGTCTCATACTGTGATGCTTTAACAGTTTCTTCCTGAAGCCAAACCCCTGTCACCAGTTAATCCAAATTCTCTCTCAAAGTTGCTGGCCTCTGGGAGGCAGCCAGGGGGGTGATTTCCTCTACACTGCTCCACAAGAATCTGGACATCGGCAGTGTCTCACTGAAAAAGGAATCATCCATTGTCAACCTCAGTTCCTAGCTCTTCACTCTGTCACCTTTATCTTCCTGTCAGCTGTCAATCTGGTGGGAGCCCTTGTGCTCACATCCTGAGCTGCTGGAAGTTAGCTCTGCTGGGGTAGGCTCACCACACTGGTACTGGTTTTAGGAGCAGACCAAAGCAGGGCAGACGATGGCGGTTGTGTGTACTGGTGGCCAAGGCACAAAACAGTTCCCAGAGCTCCCCAGCTCCTGAGTACCGGGGCAGCAGCTGAGATCCAACCCAGCAGCTCTCCCCGTGTGCTGCCCACAGGGCTGATGCTGAGGTGGGATCCGTGCAGTGAGGCCATCTGTAGTCATACACACAGTCAGCACCAAACTCCACGTTGGACTGGCCTTGAGCAGCATCCAGGAAGCCATAAATTGTCCGGGTTTGAATGATGGATCCAGCTCCAAGGGAAGCACACCAGGTTTTTAATCAGCCTGCAGCATCATTTCCCTATCTAGCTGCTCTAAAAACCAATCGTTTGAAAAGTCCCCTTGCCTGTGCCGCACTAATGTTTAACATTTATTAGGGCAGTAACAAGCCCTCCGTGGCTTTATGGAGCCGGCTGATCAGCTCCTGCTCTGCTCTGCCAGGGTGTGGACCAAGGCTCTGCCAGGCTGTCTGCGCCAAGAGCCCTTCGATCCCCAGGCTGCTTCGCCCGAGATGGGATTGCGAGGGGAGCTTGGGATAAAACGGCACCGGAGAATAGTTTGCCTTCTCATTTTATGGCGCCAGACAGAACGAGACCTGAATGAGCAGTGCCGGTCACCCTGAGAAGTCACGCGCTGCATCGGATGTCAGGCAGGCTCTCCTCGCCTTGTGTATTCCTCACACATCCTTCAGAGTTTGATGGGGACAAGGTGTTTGGGGCTGCGGCCAGCTTTAGTTTACAAATGAATATATCAACATTGTTCCTCATCAGACAGGAATGCGTTTCCCTCCCTTCTCTCCCACCTTATCCCCATCCCCTTCGAGCAAACTTCCTTCCTCCTGTAATCTCGAGCGGAAACCTCACCACATATTTGACCAGATCAGAGAAACCAGCTGGGTTTTCCCTGGTGTGACTTTGTGCCTTGAACTAGAGCTGGCCAGTCCCTGAGGCAGCCAGCAAGGCCAAGGAGGTGGAGGAGGATGAGGGCTGAACGGCTGCCCGTCCTTAGTGCAGAGCCTGTCTTCCAGCCGGATGCTCCGGTGGACTGCCCAGTTGCTCGGCTGCCGTTTTCAAATGAACCGGCATGTTTCTGGGCGAGGGCCCAGGGCTGACCAGCCCAAGGCTGGCTGCAAGCTCAGGCTCTTGGGCTGCCCCACACCATGGATACACTGCTCCCATGGACTGGGGGTCACTTCTGCTTGCCCCTCACCAGGGAGGGGAGGAGAGGGAGAGGGAGACAGAGAAGGAGAGGGAGAGGGAGAGGGAGAGGAGATGTTTGTGCCATCTGAGAGGCAGATTTGCATCAGGAGGATGTTTGCTTCCTGGGAAGTAACTTGGGATCAGGCCCTTCCCACCAGTCTGCCAACACATGGGCATGAGTCTCAGACAAATGAGTTTCTCCTGTTGTGCCATGCTGTGTCCCCTGTGTCACTCCTCAGACTGCCTCCTCCCCAGGGAGTGTCACCATGGAGTCTCCAGGGCAGTCCCAAAGGGCTGTGCCATGTATTCCGTGCAGTGGGAGCTTTGGGGTGACATACCCCATCCCCATGGCCACTGCAAAGGATGGATTACACACTGCAATCCAACAAGCAGCACTGGGGACCGTGTGTCTCAAGAGATGGTCAATTTCTAGAGCCGAAGCCCTGCCCATTCAGGGGATTCAATACTGGAGCTCACCCTCATGGCCCAGGACAAAGTAGTTGTGTCTCAGAGATGGGGAGACTGGCCCAGGGTCTGTATCTCCAAGTGTATCACCACCCACAAAGTGGGTAGTGGGTCCCTCAACATACCAGCTGAGGTATCGTGCACCAAGAGCCCTGCAAGAATTGCCAGGGCACCATGCTGGGTGCATTTGTTGATGCTTGTTTAGCAGAACACATTCTCAGTCTGAGGCAGTCAGCACCCACGTACTTAGCTGCAGCAGCACAGAGCCCTGCCTGTGGCACTGGGCAGGAGCACTCTGGCTCTGAGGGTGGCCCAGTTGGTAGGGACTGCAGAAGATTCAGGGTATTTCCAGCAGGATAAGGACTGAGAAGATGGGGTACTGGAACAGTGGAAGCTGTAATGTGGCAAGCAAATCACCCCAGCTCCTGCGAGGAGTTGGGGTCCTCCACCCCTGCACTCCGTGGCCAGGTGTGCAGAGATGCCCCTTGCCTGTGTTTCCCCCACGTGTAGGACTGTGTCTGTGGTTGAGTCTCACCTGACTTTCAAATACAAACTGGGATTTTCACAGGCTGGGAGTGGGGGAACACCTAGAGCAGCATCTGCAGTGGCATCTGTGGGATAGGACAGTCCCCAGTCAACATTCCTGTGGTGACCCCCATGGTGTGGGTGTCTCAGGAGGATAAGGGATGCATGCCTGGAGCTTCCCCTTGTCCTGAAAGCTTCCTTGAACCACCTGTGAGAGCTCTGCTGGTGGTGCATTGCTCCCTGCAGAGGACACGGGGCACCCTCACACTGACCTTACTGCGTGAACACGAGGTTTCTTACACAGCCCCAGCTTCTGGCCCCAGGAGCTTCCTGTCTGCAGGACTGGCAGGAGCCCAGCACCACCCCCAGGGCACTGCTTGGGTGTTGTTGAGGGCTCACAAAGCGCGATGTGGCCACGGGGAGAGCATGAGCCAGTCCCGTAGGTGTGCCCCCACTAGCACCCTGCTGCCTGCAGCCCAGAGGAAGGTTGTCCCCCGAGACCCCGCTCGCAGCCCCTTTCCCGCTGCCCCCTTGCCAAAAGCAGCCCCCCAGAGCAGGGCTCTCCCACCCCAAGGTGAATCTCCTTGAACGGATCCATTCTCAGCCAGCAACCCCAGCCCCACGCGGGCTCCTCTCCCTGCCCGCAGCCCCGCAGCCCCGCAGGGCAGCGTTGGCCAAGCCCCACGCTCGCCCACCGCGGCTCGGGCAGACGTCTTGCTGAAAGACCGGGGGGGGGGCTCCGCAACAGCGGCGCAGGAGCCCTTGGCACTGGCTCGCAGGGAGCCGAGCGGGCAGGTCGCTCTTCCCTTTGCCTCTCGCTGGTCCCAGCGCTGGGAAGAAAGGCTGCCGTCTTTCCCACGCTCCCCGACACATTTTAATGAATTAAGTGGGGGCACGCCCCCTCGCCGCCTGCCCCGCATCCGTCCCCGGCTCCCCAGATCCCTTCAAGGAGGCCTCTGGGAGTGTCTGGACTCTCACCGGCTCGTCCTTCTGGTCCAAACAAGGGGCACTGCCCGCTTGGCTTTTTAGGACAAGTCTTTCCTAGCCCGAAAGCCCAGGCTGGGGCAGCGCGGAGCCCCCGCCACAGTGGCCATTCCCGCTCTCTTCTCGCCGCTCCCCGCGTGCGAGGCTCTCGGAGCGGGGGCAGATTTGCCTGCCCCTCTCTCGAGGAGGGGGAATTTGTTCCGCGCCTCTCAGCGTGACCGTTTGCTTAAGGCTTCGCCGTGCCGGGGCCATCTCCCCGCCTCCAGCCATTCGCCTCGGCTTTCCCTGCTCTCTCAGAAGGGAGCAAATAAATCACTGCCTGGGACTACTGGTTTTGCAGGGCTGGGGTGGGGGAGGAAAGGGACCCCTTCGCAGCCCCTCAACCACCTCTCTCAGCCGTGTGGGGAGGCTGCGCTGGCCATCGCCCCCCAACTCCTCTCTGGTTACCGAGCTGGGGCACAGGCTGGAGTCGAACTACGGCCTTTCCAAATCGCCTTTAATTTTTCTCCTCTTTCTTTTGCTTTGGCTGTTTTGCTGCGAGTTTCCCTCCCGTTCTGGCACTGTTCCCAGGCCGAGTCCTGCCCCCACCTGCCAGCCCGGAACATTTGCATGGCTGGGTCCCTGCCCGGGATCCTTATTTTTCTCACCAGTGTCACTGGCAAACGCACATTTGCTTGTGAGGATGTAACTCTGGCCAAGCCCCAGACCGGGGAGGTGTGAGCAGTTCCCACTCTCCCACGGCTCAGAGCCCGGCACCTCACAGGAGGCCCATAAACCCACAAAATCCACTGTGCCGGGGTATTCAGGAGTGCAAAGGACAGGGAGAGTGGGCAGGGGCAGTGTCCCAGCCCTAAGGACATTGCGATTGTCCCACTGCCTTCCCCACACCGCCTCTGCCCCACTAGGTTTGCCAGGTTTGATGCTGGAGTATCGTGCCAGGTTTGGAGTGAGGGGCTGCTGCAGCCCCAGCGCTGCCCCGAGACCATGGTGGGGCTGTTTGCGCTGGCAAACAGTGCTTGGCCTGGGCACAACTGTAACTCCTGTGCATCTGAGTATCACCACATGTCCCATCACTCACTCTGGCAGGGATAGTCACTGGTGTCTCTTGCTGCCACTGTGGCTAGAGGATGGGACAGGCAGGGGATAGCTCCTCATCACTGTTCTTGGGTAAATGTGGCTTCTATACAAGCCCTGAGTCCTGGGCCAGCACTGCAGGGCTTCCACACCTCAGTGGCACAGGATGTCCTGGGAGAAACTACAAAGCCACTGTACTATGCTTGCCCACAAGCCCCTGACTGCTGCCACATCCCAGTCCTCCCCTTCCCTGACAACCGTGTGTTTCAATGCGCTGGCGTTACAGATGGGACTGGAAGAGCTCTGGTGTGGGGAAACCAAAGGGAGTGAGACATGGAGACCAAACAGGGATGGACAAGGATGGGATGGGATGGGGGTGGCACAGGTATTATTAGGATGGAATGGGCATAGATGGATGGCAGTTGGATGGAGATGGAGTGGGTAATGGGATGAGACTGGAGGCAGGGATGGCCGTGAAGATGGGAATGGGATAGAAATGGACATGGGCATGAGAAGGGACCAGCTGCAGAAATGGACCTTTATGGGAGGGGAAACAGGAACGGCTTCACCAACTCCTTATAGCCCAAATCAGCCTGGTTTGCCGTCCAACAAAGGTGCAAAGTCCGGCCTTCTCCAGCTGCTGCCCTAGTGTGGGGTGAGATGCGCTCCAAGCTCACAGCCGCTGTGGCCCCAGCATGAGAGGGACAGTCCGAGATGGCACATTTCCTCAATTGGGGCTGAATTTGGCAGTTGGCTGATTCCTTCCTTTCTGCCCCCAAACAGCCATGGGCTGGTGACAGCAGTTTGCTGTCCAGCTGCCCCTGGAGCCATCGCTGTCACCTCATTTTATGACACGCTCCTTCCTCTTTTCCCACACCTCCCACTCCACTCTGGCTGACCAAATGCCTGGCAAGATGTGGGACGCAGCTTCTCACCCAGCCCCTGCTGTTTGCTCCCCACAGGACAAATGGACGCGGGGAGGCCCAGCCCCAGCCCCCACCCCGACAGGGTTTTGGCTCGGGCACCATGCTTGGTACATTCTTCCCGATTTTCCTGCCTCGCAGTGCTTCCTGCAGCAGGAATCTGATGGTCGGTTGGGCAGCAGATCTGCCCCTGGCTAAAGCCACATGTGACCAAACTGGGGACCTGGTGGGGGCTGTGTCTCCCCCCCAGAAAGCACTTGTGGATCCCTGAAAGCTCATACAGCCCCTGCAGGGTGCCTCTTGAGGGGCCAAGTCCTAAATCCCCCCCAATTCCTCTGTGAGCTGGGGGATAAACCTGCAGCAAAACCAGTGTCACTCCCAAATTTGTGAGTGTTTGTAACAACACCCCCCTCCTGCTGCAGGTCGGTGGCCAGGTCACACCTGGAACACAGGGGGGCTCGGGTTTGGCCCCTGAGGTACAAAAAAGCTGTGGAGAGGCTGGAGATGGTCTAAGGACAGCCGAGCAATGCCACCGAGAACCGGGCGGGTGACCTGTGAGGGAAAGCTGAGCGAACTGGGCTTGTTCGTACCCGAGAGACAGCGGCTCAGGGGGAACCTTCTCACCAGGGTCCATGAAGGGTATCACGACTCCCTTTCTACCCGTGGAGAAGGAGTGGCAGAGAGAAGCTGCTGCTGGTGAGAACCCGCTCGGACATGAAAGGGAAATAAACGGTCCCAGTGAGATGCAACAGCTCCTGCTGGGATGTCCCCGGAGACTCCAAGTCCCCAGCTCTGGACCAGCTTCTCCAGACCGGGCTGTGCCGGGTGAGGTGGGGCCACATGGACCTTGAAGTTCCGCCTGTGCTGGTGGCCTGGGATTCCTGATCCCC
>VZRI01011359.1:39222-89931 GCA_013397515.1 Upupa epops
CCCTCCCCCCCCCCCCCCCCCCCCGCCCCCCTGCCGGCCGCCGAAGCCGCGCCGGGTTGTTCGGCGAAGATTTGAGGGTTCCCCACCCCGTCACCCCTTCCCGCAACACGGCACCGGCCGCCTGCTCTTACCTTTGATTTCGTTGGTTTGGTTTTGGTTTGGTGTTTTTTTCCTTCCAAGGGTTGTTTTCCTACTGTAAGGTTTTTTTTTCCTCCATCTACCTCGGCTGCACTCACAGTATTCACGGTTTCAGTTTGACATCTGGGAAGATGCTTTAACGGCTCCCCCGTGTCATCCCCTCCGCTAATATTTAATCCTCACACACACACTCCCCCACCTTCAAGTATTCTGGCTCAGACGAATTCATTTCAACACTCCCCAAAACCATACCCTAATCTTTTCCCCCCTCTCCCAACAGTGGTGCTGGTGTCCCCCCTCCTGGAGCCAAGAGCGGGACACCATGGGATGGGCTGGCCTGGGGGTCCCCAGCCACCACCCACTGCCCTTCCCAGTGAGGAAGAGCGCAAAGGCTTTCATTCTCCTACTCCTGCCAGGGCTTCCCACCATTGATTCGTGTCTGTTCGTTCCGAGGCGACTCCGTTGGAATACGCCAGACGCGCTTTTTCTCACCCCGATCGCTCCGGGTTTTTTATGGTTTTGGTTTCTGTTGGGTTTTTCTTTGGTTTTGTTTTTGGGTTTTTTTTTTTTGGGTGCCTGAAGAAAGTCGGCGTCCTCAGCCACTCCTTGAGATCCCAGGAAAAGACATTGAATCCTTCTGGTTCTGTGTGTAAAGGGGGATTAGCAAATCCTGGACTTGTTTTTTTTTTAAATAGTGAAATAGACTCCAGAGGCAGAGGATTTGCTTTTGCACAGGAAAGGGGCGCGAGCGCTCTCTGCTGCCTTAGAGAGATGCTGGAAAACTACTGAAAAAGAGTTTGAGAACTTTTTTTTGTTCTTTTGGTGAAACTTGGATAACACTTCTCAATGCAAATGGTTCACTCGATGTGCGTAGGTTCACCCACCTTTTAGACAGTATATATATGCCTGAGTATATATATTGATAAAAGAATGGGAGGAAGAAGAGAGCCACCCAAGGTCGCATTTTGAAGTGACTGCACGTATAATTGCAAATGCTGCTTTTTATTTGCTATGGCACAAGAACATCCATTTGGAAAACACGGAAAACTTCAGAAGTCTCCTTTCTCCCACTGGGCTTTCAGCCCTCTGCTCTTCGTCTGCACTAGAACCATCTGTATCACTGCCATCTCCTCGCTCTCTCCTCTTCTTGCTCCCCACGTCCAGACCGTTACAATTAAAACAGAGAAAATAGTTACCTGCTGGTTTATTTGGGTTGTGTCTTAACTATTTATCGTGTGTGTATATAGTTGTGGGTGAGGATTGTGAGCTTGGTTTTGTTTGAAGCTGGTGACGAGGGTTTAAGAAAAGCCGACACCAGCGTGGTTTGGGAAATTGGGCCTTTTATTTTTTCCTGGTCTTAAAACTAAAACAGAAACTCGAGTCTGCCATGAATTATTTCCCATTGCACTGAATATTCTGCTTTGTCTCTGATGGTTTCACCTGCAGTTTGGTTTTGGTTTTTCTCACTTCAACAAACCGAGGTGACTCTATAAAGCTCCAGATCTAAGGAAGAAAATGGAAAGAGAAGTAAAGCCCTGTCAAAAGCTTCTACTGTCAGTGCTGTAACCTGCAAGGAACCGCTTGGCCGAAGTCTTTTCTGTGAGCATGGAAGGAGGTGTCCAGCACTTCCACTGGTGCTTCTGTGTGATAGTTACAGGGTGGGAACAAGATCTTTTCTAGTGAGGTTTTATCATCGTTACCAGATGGTTGCACATTTGTTGTTTGTTGTGTTTTTTTGACTAAATGGATTTGCCACAATGAAATGTCATAACATTTATGACATGGTATTAAAAAGTGTATTGTAAAGCCAAGTTCTAGATGGATTTTTAAAAAGAAATCTTTGTTATAAACCCAGTCTAAAGGGAGCTCTGTCCAGTGTTGTAAAGACAACATGATGTAACCCATATTTATATTTTTATAAAATACCTATTAAGACTGTGAATCTCCTGTGTGAATTGCTGGGTGAGTTGTTTAAGAAAAGTATTGTTCCTTTCCAGCCTCCTGGAGCTTTAGACACGCTGAGATTTTCTTTGGGAAACTGTACGTTGGGGAAGGGGGTTTGCTCTGAAATTGTGAGTTGATGTATTTTTACATCCCTTTGTATTTTACTGAAAAGCTGCTGCCCTTCCTAGTTCCTAGAGTTTCAATTTTCTATGCAACCCCCACACCCCCAGTCTCTCTTGATCCTGAGAAGTAAAAGGGATGCAGATTGATTCAAATTGAAATGAGGGTCCCCCACCCCCCTTGTTGGCTTACCGTGCTGCTGACCCTTCACGCCAAAACAGGGAGTACAAGAAAGACGAAATTGGAAAGAGGCAGGTGGGGGAGGCTCTCCGTGCGTGGCTGGGTGCCTGCGGTCACCTGCTGGCAGTCATCCTGTTAATTATTATTATTATTTTTGTAAGAAGAATATATTGATAATGTCAGTGAAATAAGCAGACATTGAAGCTGATGCACAGATTGCTCCAGAAAGGAGTTTTTCTGTAGATTTTTCTTTAGATGCAAATACCTTTTTTAATTATGTTAATTAATGTTAAGAATTTTTAGGCTTATATTGAAGCTGTATGTGGGTCACTATATGATCATTTCTAACTGGATAAAGTCTGTACAGTACAGCATATTCCTGAGTGTATGATAGAGATGGGTAGCCCCAGAGTGCGAAATTTATAAATAAATTTTTCATTGATCTTTTTATAAAAAAAAAGTGAAAGAGTGGCTCTCTTCTTTTCATTTGTGGTTATGGGTGACGCTGGGTGGTTCCTGTGGTTGGCAGGAGCTGGCCAGACCTGCCGGTCCCTGTTGTGTCCACAGCTTCACCTCTCCTGAGGTTAAATGTGGCCCTGGAGGGTGGTGGTTGGGGTGGGATTTGGGGAGGTGCTGGTGGGGAAGTTCACTGGGGCTCTGGGGTTTGTCCTGTTGTTCTGATTTGACTCAGCTAAACATTCAGAGCCTGGGGGGGCGGTGGTGGTGGCTCAGACCAAACCCTGGTGCTGAATGAGGTTTCTTAAATAGGCTGCTTGTCCCAAGTGAGCGAGGTAGGAGCCCTCAGCCTGTCCCGGGCCTGTCCTGAATGCCATGACAATGGGGTGTACCTGGGGGTCTGCAGCCCCAGCATCACCTGCAGAGTATGCCGAGGGTCCTTGCAAATCTTCCCAGACTTTTCTAATCCAACCTGGGCCCTGCACACAGTCTGAAGGCTTTTGCAGGTCAGTTTCCCTCACTGGTAGCACTGGGGAGGGCTTGGAAGAGGCTCTTTCTCAAATGATAAATTTCCCAAGTTAGATATTTCTGGAAATACCTAAATCCCTGGGAAATGTGGGCAGTACCCAGATTAGCTACAGGGAGTGGGTTCCCAAGGATGCCAGGAATGGGGAAAAAACTTGGGGTGGCCATTCCAGGTTAGCCAACCTCTGCTCTTATGTTCCAAGCCCTGAGCCATCTACTGCCAGCATGGGATGGACACAGTGGCTGCCCCAGGGTATCCTGGGCACATAAGCACATTCAGGCAGCAGCCCAGCATGGAGATGAGGCTGTCCCTCTCGCTCCAATCTCCTATCAGGGAGTTGTCAAGAGTGAAAATGTCTCTTAGCCTCCTTTTCTTCAGGCTAAACAACCCCAGCTCCCTCAGCCACAACTCAGAGCCCTTGTGTTCCAGAACAAGCCTCGAAGCCCTTCTTTGGATCTGCTCCTGCATCTCAATGCCATGCTTGTATTGCAGAAGAGGCTGCCCAGGACAGTGGTGGATCCCCCAACTCTGGAGGTATCTAAGTGACGCAAGAACCTCCTGCTTACAGGCATGGTTTAGTGGTGACAGTGCTGGTTCCAAGACTGGGCTTGATGATCTTAAAGGTCTCTTCCAGCCCAAGAGATTCTGTGATTCTATGAGAAAGCTGTCACTGAGTGAAAAAATAGGACAACTATTGGTCGCAGATGCTGGAGGCCCTGTGGATTTATCCCCTGGCTGTGGCTAGATCCAAGGGACATGTGTGCAGGGTAAGCATCTCATCTCCCTGTCCTACTTGGGCACTGCATGGCACCAATCCATTGGCCTGCGCCACCAAACCTCCTGTCACTGTACAAACACAGAACAATTTGGGTTGGAAGAGACTTTCAAGTTTGTGAAGTCCAACCATTCCCCCAGCACTGCTCCTGTCACTACTAACTCCTGTCCCGCACACCATATCTCCATAACTTTTCATCCCCTTCAGGGTTGAGAACTCCACCACTGCCCTGGGCAGCCTGAGCCACTCTTTCAGTAAAGACACTCTTCACAACATCCAGCCTAAACCTCCCCTGGCACAGCTTGAGGCCATTTCTTCTCATCATGTTGCTTGTTCCTGGGGAGAAGAGAACAACACCCACCCTGCTCCAACCTCCTGAATTTCAGGGAGGTGTTGAGAGCTGGAAGGTTTCACTTGAGTTTCCTTTTCTTCAGTTAAATCCCCCCCCAAATCCTTCAGCTGCTCCTCAGGGTGCTGGTGCACCAGATCCTTCCCCAGTTCCATTGCCCTTCTCTGAACCCGCTCCATGGTGCTGGCCAGGGTCATGTGCTGGAGGTGATGCTTTGGGCGCAGCTCAGCCCTGCCTGTCTGCCCACACTTGGGGTGCTGCATAAAAACACTATCAACCACACAACTGCTTTGAGTTGCCCCAGGACTTGACCCAGCCCTTCACCTTGTCCCAGGGTTTTCAGCTCCTCCTGGCTGGGTTTTTCTGAGGAAATGCAGCATTTTGGCTCTCAGACTCTCTCCCCCCATGATGGATTGAGCAGGCTGGGGCCTCGGGCAGCCCCTTCACAGGGCTTGGGCTGGGCAGCAAATATAAATTGCACCTAGCCTGGTGCTGAGCTGTCCACCCACCAAGCTGTCCTGTGTCCCTAGACTCCCATGTGTGATGATGACTCCGGCAGCGGGGACACACTGAGGATACAACTGAACCCAGACCCCCTGGGGCTGGCACAACCCACGACCACCCCGCTTCTCAGCTCTTCTATCTATGGAGACCCCATCCAAGAAGTCGAGGAACTCCAAAGCCTTGGTGGATTTTTCCCTTCTCTTTTTTACCTCCTGTTTTTCTATTTTTGTTCCAATAAAACAAAAATACTGGGTGGTTTGGTGGAGTAAGCACATTCCTCTGGCATTTCTGCGTGTCCCTGGCTGCGTCGTATTGTCCGCTGGCCGCATTACGTAGGTGCCGTTGTTCGAACAGAAACCAAAGCAAGAATTTGAACTTTCAAGTGCTTCCTGCCATTGTCTTTTGCTTTTGTTTGTGCTACTGACTCCAAACCAGATGGATCGGGCTCCCCTCCGGCCATGGGGGCGATGGGAAGTCAACACAGCCCCAGCGAGGTTTGACAGCTTTGTCTTCTCTTCTATTGCCCTTCATCCGTCAAGCCCAGCCATCAGAGCTGAATCGACCAACGCATATGGATGCGGGGGGAGGAGCTGGGATTTTATTTGAATTTCAGGGAGCTTAACACAGTAAGCAATGAATGAGAAAGAAAGGCAGCGAGCAGGCGAGCAAGAGGGGACAGGCCGTAATCAAAATTCAGTACATTTTAAATAGATGCTTTGTTAGCCGTTTGTATGACTATGATAATGCTGCAGCCTGCAGATCCCAATAGGAGTTACCTTTTCTGTATAAAAAAAATCACAATCAACTCCTATTCAGTGCCAGGGAGGAGCCGGTGGCTCAGTCTGGCCAGCCAGGCTGGTCTCTTTTCCACCCTTCATATTTTGCCTCTTCTCAAGGCTTTCTGGACTCCTTCCCTGATGTCAGCACAAGCCCTGTTACCAGGGTAGGTGGGTGGGAGGGAAGGTGGGGCTGGGCAGCACTGGGGGTGCACAGTGTATCCTTTTTTTGCTGCTAATCCAAAGCTGCGGTGAATCTTAGCACTGGGAGTCTGTGTGAAGGTCCTGGCCCCTCCAGATCCCTCCCAGACTGGAGCTGGTCACCTCATTCAAAGTCATTTGGGGCTTGTCTTAGGGTGTACATGACCTTCACATCCTGCCACAAGGTGGGCACAGGGTTTTCAGTGCCAACTCTCCATGTCCATGTCACTCTGCAGACCTTGATGCTTAGGAGGATTTGTCACCCCAAGAATAAATACACTCTGGATGTATCAGCACTGGGTCCTCAGCAAGCTCCTGCCCTTGGTGACAGCAAGTGCCCCAGGAAATGACACTCTGGCCAGGAGAAACACCTTTCTTCTCTTCCCAGAATATCTCCAGCTGCCACACCCTATTACCACCACAAGCACACATCACTGGAGGTTCCCAGGCAGGGATGCCCAAGGAGAGGTGACCTCTGGGTCTCACACCAGCTGGGACACAGACCCACACATGCAATGTGTGGGTTTCTTCATGTCAGAGAGTTTATCTTCTTGACCCTAAAGAAATGGTCATGCAGGGTAATATCTTTGTTGCACTTGTTTGGGGAAGGACAGTGAATGAGACTATAGTCTGGAGAGGTGGATGAGGAATAGCTAGAGGGGAATGGGGAATGGCTTGGGGAGGGTTTGGGGGGATGACTGAAGATATGGAGGGATGGAGGAATGGGGGAGTAGAGACTAGGCTGGGAAAGGACACAGGGATAGGTAGCAGAGTGGACAGAGGCAAAGCTGGACTGCTGGGTGGAAGAAAGGCTAGGAGGGGTTGGGACTACTGATTTAACTGGAAAGTCCTTGTTCAGCCTGAATCCAGCAGCGTTTTATGCTTGGAATCTGTCTCTGAGGGCAGGCCAAGGAGCTAGAGCTTGGTTGACCCTCTGCAAGCAGGGCAGAAGCCCTGTGTCGGCTCCCTGGACAGCTGATTTCCTTTAATGATTGGATTTTCCACTCACTCATCCTGGGGCTGGAACGCTCTGCTGGGAAGAGGCTGAAGGTTCTGGTTGTGTAGCTTCCAGGGGGGTTTCCCTGCTGCCTCATCCCCATGGAGAGGAGTCAGGTCCTGCAGCAGCCCTGCACATTTGGGAACTCCAGCTGTGGTGACACTGACTGGAACTTGTCCCTGGTGGATACTTCAATTTAGGAGTCACGGCAGGGGCACCCCAAGTCCCTGCAGGAGAGGGGGTACAGGTCTGAGGCAGTGGGGTGGGATGTGGAGGAGATTGCTAGCTCAGCACCCACTGCTCTGTGTGCGCCCATGAGCAGGGTGGCACTGGGTGGCTCTGCAGAGCCAGGATTGGCCCCTTGTCCCTCAGCACTGTGCCCAGCAGTGGCAGCCATCCCCAGTGGGTCCCTGCATTTATCCCGCTCGCATTCACAGCTATGACTGTGACAACTCTGAGCCGTCCCCCGTCCCCTTTTCCACTCACGACTCCCCTTCATTCAAAGCCTGTGTCCTTTTAAGCTATTTTTTTCCCTTCCTATTCATTTCCCCGCTGCCTGTACCCTTTTCTCCTGCCTAGCCCCTCTCCCGGAGCAGCTGCTATGCTAATCAGCATGAGGCAGAAAAGAGAGCGAAGCCTTTGCAGTGGCTGGGGAGGACAGAAAGACCCCAGAGCCCTCCAAATGCTAAATAAATCCAGGGCTGGAGCAGCGTCCCCGAACAAAGAGGCCTTGCCTCCCCCCTCTCTTGCCCTCTTCCCAATTCCACACCTTTTCACATTCAAATCCATTAAGCAGTGAGCAGAAAGGCCCCGAGTATTCATAGCACTGCATTAAAGAGGGAGCCCTGCGGTTCCTCTCCGCGGCGGCCGGGTGAAGGGAAGGGATGCTCCCGCGAGCTGGGGAAGAGCCGGCTCTGGCCCTCGGAGTGGTGGACGAGGAAAAACCTCCCCTTGGCCACCACACAGAGAGTTGAGTTGCCTTTACCGAGTTTATTCCCATCTGGGACCATTGAGGGATCCATTGGGATGGAGCTCCTGGTTGCTGTCAGGGCTTGGATGGAACCGCATGGGATGGGAGAGTCTAGGGGTGCAACAAGGTGAGGACCCCGGAGTCTCCTGCCCACTGGCAGTGTCAGGGAGTTTTATGGCAGTAGTGGGGTGATGGGGACACCCAGATCTTGAGGTGGTGAAGATCTCCCAGAGACAAACTCAAAGGGTTCCTGGTCATGGTGAAGGAAGAGAAGGGACAGGGCTCTTACAGGGTCAGGCACAGCCCTGCTGGGTTGTGCCAAACAACTCTTCAGGAAGGACCAACCATCTCTGCCTTGGCACGGCTGCTAGCACTCTGCAGGGCAGCTGCCTCGTGCTGATAAGAGAGGTCTCTTATGCCAAAACTGATGATTTTCTACCCATTTTACCCTAGAGTCAGCACAGGTTTCTGATGCAAAGGCTTCAGACCTGATTACCTGAGCAAAAGGATGGAGTGCTGGAGGTCCACATGTAGGTGGGCTCCATTCAGCTGCAGAAGCTGGTGACGGGGGGTGGGATACCTTAAGAGATGTGACTCTTTGGGGAAGGAGCAGATGGACATTTTCTTCCCCTGCCTTTGGGAATGGAAATGGAGATGCACCTCCAGGAAGGATTTCATGCTCTTCTCTGGTACTACGTTTCTGCTGGAGTCACAGGACTCCAGGAGATGGAGTTTTTAACACCAAATATTGGAGAATGTTTTAAAGTCATTGATTTTAACATGGATAAAGGGTGTCTCGGTAATGGCAGCTCACTCTGTGATGGTCACGCGTGGTGCTTAGGAGGCAGCAGTAAGTGAAACCCTGCCTGCACAGCTTGGTCAGTGGGAAGGATTTCAGCTCTGACCCTGGAGTGTCCATCTGAGGTGGTGTTTGGTCTCCACAGACTGTGGAAGCAGCGGAGGGATGGCAGCACTTACACCTGAGCTCCTTCTGCTGCTTGAGGTATCACTCCATGTCCTGCCTGGCCTCGGCACCAGGGTCTAGAAACCCTGGAAGCCAGAAGTCTTCTGAATTTGCACAGATGTCCTGGGCACTCTGGGGCACCCAGCTGTCACAGGGTGAATCTTTGGGTGTCTGAATCCAGTATCCGGTATTGATCAAACCAAGACCCTGGAAGGTGATCAAGGCTTTCCTGACACCTCCATGTACTTGGTCATATCCCATCCTGGGCTCCTGCCGTATGGTCAGCAGGCTTCCATTCTAACTTTGTATGTGCTGCAGAGCTTTGGGGTGCATGAGGGACCAGGCCAGCAAGGGATCTACTTTAGAACGTGGGGAGAGGGGTGACAGCCCTCAGAAAATCTAAAATGACATTAAGCCCTACGTGGGCCATGGTAGTTCAGACCCCATGCCCCTGTGGTGCAGGGCCCCAAAGCTGTGTGTGGGTAGCCCACAGTGTGCTCTTGCATGGGAACTTGGGCTGGCCAGGACGTTCCTAAGCAGCCTGGGACCCCTGAGGTGCCTTCACAGCTGATGCTTTGGAGCTGTAGGATATTTTTGACCCACCCCGTCCTTGCTCCCCACTGCCAACCTCCATTTTCTCAACCCACAAACATCTTGCTCACTTTGGAGCCTCGATGGGCTTCACCAGGGTTGTGTTTCCCCAGAAAACTGAGCTCTCTGGGATGAATGTCTGCAGGGAACCAGAAAGACTTCTGAGAACAATCTTCCCCTGTTCTGTGAAGGAAATCACGAGTGTCAGCCTCAACTTCACAGTTCAATTCTACCTGCTCCTCACCTGAGACAAGGCATGGAGGGTAGAGCTGGTGTGCAGGATGCAAGAGGCATAGAAAGACCCAGATGCTGCCCACACCACAGTTCTACTCCTGGGTGACTCTGCATGTGTCTCTCTATGAGTTTGGTCAGTGACAGGTGGCCATTGCCCACCACTGCCCATTGGCACTCCCCATCCACACTCCTCAGTGTGACCCCAAGCCCGTACTCCATGACCTTGCTTTCTTCCGAACTCTCCTAAGAACCAGACTCAGCTGTAAAGTTAACCCTGACTCAAACCTTCTCTGGGAGCAACACAAATACCAGAGTGTGACCAGAGGGTGACATGGGGCACATGCTGGTGCTATGGGGTAAATGTGATCACTGGAAGGGAGGAAAGCAAACTACTGTGCCCCATCTGTACCCAAACTCTACGGCTACAGAGGATGCTAAGAAGGGCAGTGAACACCATGTCTTTTTGGGGGGGGTCTTCTGTCAGAGCAGTGCGCTGCCATCAGCTCTGACACCAAAGTGGTGGCTGGAAGCGCCACAGCCCTCCTCCAGGTGTACAGGCACAGGGCAGTAATATCTACCTTCAGTTCCAGCCCTGCAAGATGAGACTCATAATTCTGCTAGAGTGAGAGCTGTGAACTTCTAGTAGACACAAACTGCCCCACATTGCTCCCAGACTGGTCCAAGGGATGCCCCAGCTGCCTCTTCATCCTCACAGGGCAAGCTGGGGACACTGTGTCCCAGGTTGGACTGACTGACCTAAGGGACCATGAAGCACCACAGCACCACTGTCCTCAATCGCCCCGCACCCCAAGGAGATGCGGCATGGTGGGACCATCCTGGGCAGCTCTACCTGCAGTGGCAAGTGGCATAGGGGTCGCGGTTGTCCCTCTCATGGGCTAGACTGGGAGAAAGGTCCCTGCTTAGCAATGCAGGAATGCAGGTCGGGCTGAATGCGGCGGAGGCGGGTCTGATCTGGTGCCCCACTAAGCCCCATTCTTTTCCAGCCGATGCATCTTGTATTCAGGCTGCCTGCTCCTAAGCAGAGCGTCTTTAATCCTTCCCTTGTCTCCTCCATTCCCTTTCAGGCCTTTGGCCAATGGGAAGGGGATGAGCAGCTCTCTGCAGGAAGGAAATTAAAAGCAAGGAGGAGGGTAGGGAGGAGGAGAGCGCAGGGAGGGGGACTTGGAAGGGGAGACAATCCTGGAGTGGAGATGCCAGTCATTGGGGTCTCAATAGCCCCATTCACCCTGCCCAGCCACACAGAAAATCAGGGTCACCAGGATCCATGCCCTGCCTGGAGACAACTGTTGCTTTATTCTTTTTAATTGCTGGAAAACGCAGAAAAGTTCACTTGTGTGTGTGGCTGGCTCCGGTGGGGGCTGCGTTGGGGGGCTTGGGCGGCGGAGGGGCGGGAGGGACGAGGCGAGGCCAACACACAGTGAGAAGAGACACAAAAAGTGACTGCACGTGAGGGTGGAGGCTGTGGCCTGTCGTGGTAGAGTAGCCATCTGGCTCAAGGTCTGGGTGCCTCACTGGGCTGGGGACGTGGTGGCATTGCCAACCCAGGCACATACGGGAAGGCTCTCCTGGGGTTTCACGATGGAGTCAGTAGCCCCTTGGCCAGTGGCATGGCAGAAGAAGGACATGTATGGACAGACAAATATGGGTTAATGCGTAGGTGTCCCCGCATCTCAGGGTTGATGCTTCTGTTCGGAGGCAGAGCGATTGGACATCTTGAAGCACACATACAGGGCACTGAGTGACACACTGCCACCTCAACTTCAGGATGCCAACACACTCCCCAGATGGGCACACAGCTATGCCACCTGATACTCCCACCCCAGTCAGGTGGGGCTTCAGTCCTTCTGTGCCCATGCAGCCAGCCCCAGGGGTGTCCCAGTAACCCTCCTTTGACACCATCCACCCCTTTCGCTGTCCCATGTACCCAGATGTGGCCTTGAGACCTAGGCCACCATGGGTGATATGCCACTGATCAGCACCTGAGCAAGCCTACACCAGCAGGTTCACATCTACCACCCAACTTAGATGGGTAGTTCGTGCCAAGGCACATTGTGGGTTCAAGCACATGAATGCCTGGGCCACAGAGTCAGAAACAGCCTGTGGCCATCAAGGACATCTCTCCTCATCCTCCCCCAGGTCTTCTGACAGCCTGAGGTGATTTGTGCCTGACACAGCCCCCAGATTAGGGTTGCATTTCTCTTCCCAGCCCAGCTGTTGTCCCTGTGCCCCCAACCCCTTTCTCTGGCCCTTGCTGAGCACTCAACCTTTCCTTCTGAAAAGCGTCTAGGACGTGCTGGCCATGCCGGCGGTCCTACCTGCTCTCATCCTCAGCCCACAATGTGCTCCCAAGCACTTTGTGATCCACACTTCACAAACACCTTCTGAGGTTTTGTGATACCTGTGTCCCTTGCAAGTCCTCACTTCACCTTCCACCACCATCCCTGCCTACCCTCTTGGCTGGCATGGGGCTGGCAAGCCCACCACAAGGAGATGCAGGCAACAACTGATGTACCAGTCAGTCTTTGAAGTGGGGAGAAGACATCTGGGCATGGCCCAAGTCTCCAGCAGGTCTTTTGAGCCATCCTGTGAGTGCTGTGGCATGCAACGCCCAGAGATTCCCTTCTGCCAGAGTTGGAATGAGAGAACTCAAACACCTCTGGGTGGGAGCACAGCCCCCAAAGAACATCCAGAGAGAAAGAGGTAAAGTAAGAGGAGGAGAGCTAGGTTTGTAGAGCAGGGCAAGGAAACACTTTGCAGAGCACAAGCATCTCAAGCTTGTGCAGGGGCCACGCCATCCCCCAGAACCCAGCCCATGTGCCTGCAGCATTGGCCCCCTTCCTCACAGCTGCTATTTTATAGCCATAACTGCAGCTATTTTAAAGCCTCAAGTTGACTAGCCCTGATCAAATACAGACACCAGAGACCCTCAGGCCAGAGCCTGGGCAACTCAGATGGGAGAGTAACCACAGCTAGTGGACAAAAACACATGCAGAGGATGTTCAGAACAGAAATGAAGGGTGCTGAGCCCCAGTGCTGCCAGACAAAGGACCCAGGAACAAGGGCAGGACTGGAAATGCTGTCACACCAGTGCCAAGGGCGCAGGAGGAAATGGACAGTGTGGCAGCATATGATGGCATCAGGCATCAGGACTAAGATACCTAGGGGAAGGACTGGCATCACTGTAGTGCAGTGGTGTCCTACCTACCAGCTTCACAGGAATAGTAGAGGAGGAATATAGTTCAGAGGGGAATTGCACAGAGTGGAATGATGTAGGAAAAAGTGCGGGAGGAAACCCTTGTGGGTGAAAATCCCCAACTCTACCAAACTTTACAAAACTGTAAAATTCTGATTGTACAGGATGAGAACGATAAGGTCATCTGGAAATGTTCAATGAGATTAGAGAAGGTGCAAGCCCAGAAAGTGGAGGTGCGGCATCACTCTCCCCACATACAGACAGATGGAAAGGTGGGATTTATGGGTGCAGTAAATGAAGCCTCTGGGATCTGTGAGACTTACGATGCATGAGCAGAGAAGCTGCTCTGGGCTGGATCTTGAGTGCTTGGGACTGGGTTGAAGAGAACCACCCCATAGTGAAAATCCCAGCACCACCAGAGAGGATCAGGTGTATTTCATCATCAGAATGGGGAACTATGTAGACATGGGGCATGCTGTCAAAAATATCTTGAACCCTAAGATCCTAAACATCACCTGAAGGATTTTAAATAGGTTGGAGAAGCCTGGGTAAAACACATACTACAAAACTGAATTTGGGTGGTTCAGCAATTCCCTTGGCAGGGTAATGAGAGAGTTAAGTGGAGACACTACGGAAAACACCAACACTTCAGAAACTTGTCTGAGAACAGGACAGTCCTCAAAGCACAGCAGTGCTGCTGGAAACAGGAGACTCAAGAGCACTCTGAAAGAGGTGCTCTAGATGGTTGAAAAACAAACCCTTGAACCAGCAAAGGTGGAAAGGCAACTAGGGGTGGAGGGGATGCCTGGGGTGTAAAGGGACCTTCAGAATGATGAGGTTCTGTGAAGAAACTCAGTGCCTTCCCATTTTCCATGCCACAGCAGGTTGCTCAGAGGAGGCAGCCTGATTTGATGCGAATCTAGAGGAAGCCCCATTCTGATGGGTCAAGCTGGTTATCAGTGTGTGCCTGGGGCACATGGCATTTGCTGACATCTGGGAAGAACTTCCATGTGAAAGCACAGTGGTGGTGGCTGCAGTATGGGACCTCTTCTTACAACTAGGCAGTGGGATGGTGGAGAGTGGAATGTTCAGTTATGGAAGCAGGGTGCTGGGAACTAAAACACTGAGATTCTGGAGATTTTTACTGCTGTTGCACCAGTGAGACAGCAGAGCCTGTATAGAAGGGTGGGATCGCTGGGCACAAGGTGGAACGCATTGCCAGGAGGGACCTTGTCTCAAATACAGAAGACTCAGAGGACATCATCTGTCTGCATTGTCAGAAAGCTTCTGTTAAGGCACCACATAAAAAATGCTTAGAGAAATTAAGCAGAAGAAAAGCTCCTCCAGGCACTGAAAGGTCATTAAAGGATCACAAGCAACATGTAGAGCTCTTCAGGATGGAGGACTCTTAGCAGTGAGGTCCTGTAGAGACCAGCCCTTTGACTGTTTTGTATTTGGCATCTTCATCTATTTCCAGAAGGGAGTGACCAAGGAAATCTTCAAGTTCCTGGATCAAGTTCAGTTCATCCACTGAACTCTTCTTACCAAAAGCTGTGTTGATGGCAAGGAATTTCAGAAGGACTTCACAAGAGCGAAGGGTAAAGAGGCAGCAGGTGGATTTTGGTGCAGAGGCTTCAAGGGAGAGGCAATCAAAAGCAGAGCATTGTCATGGACCTCTCAACAGGTAGTCAAACTCAGGAGGAGAGCTGGGAGCCATCACTGGCATGGGGATTTCAGAAAACTGTTAATGGGCAGCAGCAGACAAAGTCATGAAAATGTGCGATCGAGTGTGTTATGAGCAAGATGAAGACTGTTCTGTAGAAACTACAGAGCCTTGGGGAGCTGTCATTGTGGGTGCTGTGTGCTTGAGCTCTGCTTTTCTTGTGCTCCAGCTTGTGCCCAGGGCTCCTTTTTCTGTCACTGAGCACAACTGGAAAGTCTGTCGCCATCCTCCCAGCAGCCAGCCTACAGGTCTTTAAAGGGGTGCATCAGGTGTCCTCTTGCTTTTTTTTTCTCAAGGCTAAGCAGTCCCAGCTCTCTCAACCTTTCCTTGTAAGAGACATGCTCCAAGTCTTCAGTCATCTCAGGGACCCTCTGCTGTCTCTTTCCAGTGGTTCCCTGTCTCTCAGATTGGGGAGCCCAGAACTGGACATAGTNTGGGTGCTGTGTGCTTGAGCTCTGCTTTTCTTGTGCTCCAGCTTGTGCCCAGGGCTCCTTTTTCTGTCACTGAGCACAACTGGAAAGTCTGTCGCCATCCTCCCAGCAGCCAGCCTACAGGTCTTTAAAGGGGTGCATCAGGTGTCCTCTTGCTTTTTTTTTCTCAAGGCTAAGCAGTCCCAGCTCTCTCAACCTTTCCTTGTAAGAGACATGCTCCAAGTCTTCAGTCATCTTCATTACCCTCTGCTGTCTCTTTCCAGTGGTTCCCTGTCTCTCAGATTGGGGAGCCCAGAACTGGACATAGTGCTCCAGATATGGCCTCACCAGGGCAGAGCAGAAGGGGAGGGTGATCTCTGTACACCTGCTGACCACACACTTCTTATTGCACCCCAGGATACCATTGGCCTTGTGGCAACAAGGGCACCCTGTCAGCTCATGCTCAGCTCACTGTCTGCCAAGATTCCAAGGTCTTTCTCCTCAGAGGTACTCTGCAAAAGGTCACCCCTAACCTATACTGGTGCCTGGAATTGTTCCTCCCCAGCTGCAGGACCCTACACTTGCTCCTGTTGAACCTCATTAGGTTCCTCTCTGCCCAACCCTCTAGCCTGTCCAGGTCNAGCAGAAGGGGAGGGTGATCTCTGTACACCTGCTGACCACACACTTCTTATTGCACCCCAGGATACCATTGGCCTTGTGGCAACAAGGGCACCCTGTCAGCTCATGCTCAGCTCACTGTCTGCCAAGATTCCAAGGTCTTTCTCCTCAGAGGTACTCTGCAAAAGGTCACCCCTAACCTATACTGGTGCCTGGAATTGTTCCTCCCCAGCTGCAGGACCCTACACTTGCTCCTGTTGAACCTCATTAGGTTCCTCTCTGCCCAACCCTCTAGCCTGTCCAGGTCACACTGGATGAGAGCTCAGCCCTCTGGGGTGTCCACCCCTGCTCCCTGCTCCGTGTCATCAGCAACTGGCTGATGCTCCAGGTTGTTGATGAATATGTTGAACAAGACCAGACCAAGTACTGACCCCTGCAAGACACCACTGATGACAGGTCTCCAGTTTGACCCTGTACCATTGATACCAACACTCAGAGCTCTATTACACAACCAGCTCTCAACCCACTTTGTGGTCCGCTCATCCAACCCACACTGCATGATTTTCCTAACAAGGATGTTTGTTGCAGTGAACATTACAGATGTTATGGGAGAAGGTGTCAGAGTCCTTGCTGAGGCTGAGGTAGACAACATCCACTGCTCAGTCTTCATCTACCAAATTAGGTATGACACCACAAAGAACTGTCAGATTGGTCCAGCATGACTTCCTCTTGGTGAATCCATGCTGACTACTACCAGTACCTTTCTGCTCCTCCAGATGGTTGAAGATGGCATCCAAAATAATTTGTTCCATCATATTTCCAGGGATGGAGGTTAGATTGTAGCTTCATGGATCATCCTTATTGTCCTAGAAGACCAGAGTGACATTGGCCTTCCTCCAGTATTTAAGACTGTGTCCTTCTTCCATATTTAGAAGTCTGTCCTGCATTGTTCACACCTGGGTCTGTCACTGCTTGAGGATGTTTGCCCCAAGGGGACATTTCTGTGTTAGATTGCTGTGAGAAGGCTGTTCCCTGCACAGGATCAGCTGGTCATGCTTCACTGAGCACTGCCAACTGCTCCAGGACAGTCCCTGCTTCCCACCTTGCTGCCAGTGACTGCTGCTTCACATTGCTCCCAGGGCTGCTCCCCACTGCCCTTTGCTGCCAGCTCCAATCATTGCTGCCAGTCTCTGCTGCCTGTTACTGCCAGTTTCCACTACACATTGCTGTTGGTCCCCACTGACCCTTGCTGCCAGCTCACACTGCCTATCGCTGCTGGTCCACATGATTGCCAGTCCTCACTCCCCTCAATTTTACTGGTCCCCACTCCCCATTCTTACGGATCCCCACTGCCCAATCACTTCCAGTCCTTGCTGCCCACTGTTACTGGTCCCCATTGCCTGTTGTTACTGGTCCCTACTGCCCATCACTACCAGTCCTCAGTGCCCTATCTCTGCCAGTCCCCACTGCCCATTGTTACTGATCCCTGTTGACCATTCTTACTGGTCCCCACTGCCCACCACTGCCGGTCCCCACCGCCCACTGTTGCTGGTCCCCAGTGCCCATCGTGACTGGTCCCCACCGCCCATCTTTGCCCGCCGCCTGTCCCGACGTTGCCACCGCGGGACCCCGAGCGGGACCGGTCCCGATGCCTCGTTCCTTACCGCCGGCTGCCACCTAGTGCCGGCTGCCCGGGGCCTGCAGGACCTGCGGGGGAGCCGGGCTAGTCAGCTTCTGCAGCCCCAGTTCCGGGTGACTGGAGCCGAGGGGCAGCTCCTGGGCAGCGCAGGGCGGGTCCTGGTGTGGATTACTAAAGGGACTTCTGCCCTGCGTACAAATCCCAGCATCCTAGACCCGTGGGGTTGGAAGGGACCTCTGCAAATCACCTAGTCTAACCCCCCTAACTAGAATAGAATCTCGCAGAGCAGATCCCACAGGAACAGGCCAGGTGGGTTTGTGACATCTCCAGAGCAAGAGCCTCCACAGCCACTCCAGACAGCTTAGGCCAGGGCTCTCACTGGGAAAAAGCTGCTACTGATGTTTAGGTGGAACCTCCTGTGCTCTGGCTTGTATGCAGTGCCCCTTGTCCTGTTGCTGGGCATCACTAACTACCAACAGTCTAATCCCATCCTCTTGGCACTCATCTTTTACATATTTATAAGGATTGAGGAGATCCTCCCCCAGTCTCCCCCCTCTCCACTCTGAACAGACCCAGCTCTCTCAGCATTACTCCTAAAGTAGATGCTCCAGCTCCCTGAGCATCTTAGTGGCCATAGTGCCAGGGGCATCCCAACAGGGCATGGAGTTATAAAAGTGATGAGTTAGTCAGATCCCTCCTGCCTGCAGCTCACGATGGCCTGCTCCACCCAAAGGGCCCACTGGTGTCCCACAGTGCAGAGCTGGGGTCAAAGTCCAACCCAAATTCAGTTCTGCAGCTGTTCAGCTCCACCAGTACTGGCTCAGAGAGGGGCTCCTGCCCTTTGCTCTGTTTGCCCTTTCCCTCAGCTGTTTGATTTCAGTTAATCATCCTGTGAATCCAAACAGTGCTGATGAGGGACAGCATGTCCCGTGCCCCCCACACCTCCCACACCAGGGCACCCTCAACACCCAGTAGGCTTGGGAGCCCCAGAAAAAGGGTCCAGAGTGAGAGCATGGGCTGTGCTCCCTATGGACACTGCTCAGGGTTTGGTAGCCTGAGGTGAAAGCTGGGGACCCCTAAGTCCTCTCCTCTCTGCAGGGCCAGCTTGTCAGCTTTGGGTGCCATCAAGTATCTTCGCAGGATTCCAGGGCAAGAGATTGAATCCCCACGAAGAATAAAGGGGATGGGCAGGTCCTGGCCCTGTGTCAGGCCAAGTGGTGCTACAGGTGGCAAGTTTAGACTGGCATGGTGGAATACTACTCCTCTCCCCTCCTGTACCCCATGCTTGCTCTCTACAAACCTGTACCACTGCCAAGGGCAGCAATGAGCCCAAGGGCCACATGGCTGGGGTTGTTCAGGGCCACCACCTGCCCCACAACCCCTCAGCAGGTCCCAACAGCTGGGCTGACCGCCCCCACTGGCCACAGTCTGAAGGTCATGCTGCTGCGCATTGTGGACAGTACAGAGTCCAGGATCTCGGTGGGGCTCAGCAGCACTCTAAAGCCACCAGCCATAATGTTTTGGGGTTTCCTTTCTCTTCTTCTCTTCACTGTGGCCAGTGGGACCCCCATCGTGGACCAGGATGAGGATATACAAGTGCAGGAGAATTTTGAGGCTGAGCGGGTAATGGCTATTTGGGGTCCCTTAGTTCTGGGGGCAGAAGGGGTGGGGGGAAAGCTTTATTTTATTTCATTTTCCTTCACAAAGAAGGATCATGTTACCTACGTCCACATGGGGCTGTGCGGGACAGGATGGTCTCACTCCCACAAACACCCAGGGCAGGGCGGTCGGAGCCTAAGCAGCCAGAGCAGATGAATCCTGTGATGTCTGTTAATCTGCCCAGGCTACAAGGTGTAGACAGTGCCCACAGGCAGCCCCTGTGCAGCATCTGTGCAGGATGCAGGCTGCCTGGGAGAGTTCCCACAGCAAGCCTTGCCCTCTGCCAGGCTCTTTACAGCCCCACATGGGAGATTACAGCCTGATGCTTCCCACCTCACGGTCAGGGAACTGAAGAAAATCCTGCTTTGTCCTGACCTACTCTCCAAATCCTGCAGTAGCTCTGGACTTGGCACTTCCCCATTGCTCTCTGGGCCTCGGATATTTAATCTCTGCAGAAAAGCAGACATCCCATCTCCATTAAGCGGGCTCACGGTGGACATGTCCCTTTCTTCTCCCCGCAGATGTATGGGAAGTGGTATGACATTGCCATCGGCACAACCTGCACATGGATGAAAAACTACAAGGAGAAGTTCAGCATGGGCACACTGGTGCTGGGCCCTGGTCCCAGCGCCGACCTGATCAGCACCACCAGCACCAGGCTGCGGTACAGGGCACTGCTGTGGGCGCTTTAAAGCCACTCCACCCAGGAGTGGGACAGGACATGGGGGTTGCTTCTCCTGGCTGGTGTCAGTGCTCTGAGAAGGGGCTGGATTGGGCTCAAACACCAATTGTTTTGGGCAGGGTGGTGGTCTTGTGCCATGGCCTTGGTGATTTTTGTGCAATAACCAGGAAAACTGATCACTCTGAGCAGCTGATTATTTTCCTCCTTCCTCCCAGGCAAGGTGACTGCATCCACGTCTCGGGAGAGTATCAGAAAACCACCACCCCTGGCAAATACACCTATTACAACCCCAGTAAGTTGAACTTACTGTCAACCTGCTTGACTCCAAGAGCTGTGGTGTGGCTGGGTAGTGGAAACCAGCACTAAGCAAAGCTGGTGGCTGGGTAAGAGATTGAGGAGAGCAGGGCTTAGAAACCACTCCACAATTTGAGTCATTTCCAGCCAAAGTGTAGAGTGAATCTGGAGGAAAGGGACTGTTTCAGCAATGTCTCTGTATAGGCACAGGACTAGGAGATGTTCCAGCAGATATTTCCTGCTGCCAAGGTCTCAACCTGGGGCAGGCTCCCACCAGCCATGGTTCAGGAGCGGTGGTGGTTTCTCAGTTGCCTGCAATCCTCATGGATTCAGGGTTGTGTCAGAGTCTGCTTCCTAAAAATAATCTATTTTCTTGAATTAGCTGACTGATTTCAGCCCCAGCTTTCCTACGATGAGCCATTTACCCCCGAGGGTCAGAAATGATGTCCCCTGTATCTCTGTCTCACACAGAATGGGATGTGTCTTTACAGTCCTATGTGCTCCGCACCAACTATGAAGAGTATGCTGTCATTCTGATAAAGAAGAAAAGTAGTTTTGGCCCAACCACCACCCTGAAGCTGTATGGTATGTCTGGCTTTGCCACCTGTGCGCAAGCAGGCTCTGGAGTGGGCCAAAGTAGCTCAGAAACACCACCCTAGTGTCTCTCAGGTCCATTGGCCATGAAGGACCATTGCTTTGGAAGTGGTGCCTGTGACCAGATCAACTTCAGCACCACAGAGGCTGAGTCTTATAGCTAGCTCAGCACAAAGCCTCATCACACAGTGAACATCCAAACCAGGCTGCTGTTTGCAATGAAGGTGGCTGAAAGAAACCCAGAACTCAAAGTGATAGGAGATGCTGTTTTGCATGATTGAGAGACATCAAAACCACTTTGCACAAACTCTTAGTCAAGGCTGGTCAAGATTAATGAAGGAGAGGTTGGGAAGGACCTGGAGGCTGGTACCCGGCCTGCCTGCAGCTGCATGAGCTCTGTGGGTTGGTGGGTGTTTGGAGGAGTCCATGCAGACCCTGTTGATGCCAACCCTCCTCACAGCCTGTTCCCTTGCCCAGGGAGAAGCCCAGAGCTGCAGGAGGAACTCATTGAGGAGTTTCGGCAGCTTGCTCTGGAAATGGGCATCCCCAAGGACTCCATCTTCATCCTGGCCAACAGAGGTAACCCAGCACAAGGCACCTGTCTCTCCTGCTGCCTGTTCCCCCATCCACTACACCAGGACTGTTTCTTCTTGGTGTATGAGGCTGAGGAGGTGGGGTACAGTCAGGATGGAGGGAAGAGAGCTTTGCTAGGATGAGATAGGAAAGAGGTAAGACCATGTATCAGTTAGGCTTCCACCAGTTTCCAGTCATTGGGGTCATTGCTGGGCTGTCTGATTGATTTGCACTCAACGCTGTGCTGGGATGAGGACATAGGACATCCTGGGACATTCGTGACTGCTCCTCATAGCTGGGTGCTCTCAGAACCTAAGGAGCTTCTTGCTCACCCTGGGGTCTAGAGGGTGCTGGCATGATGAAGGCATACGTGCGTATTTTAGGGTGATGCTCCTGCAAGTGGGAGGTGGAAAGCAGCAAGGGGGGAAAGAACATTGGGGTGAAACTGGGAGGACATCCCCTTCCCTGGTGTCCTGGGTGTGTACGGTGCAGGACCACAGTGAGACAAGTTTGTCTGGACACCTCCCGTCTCATGCTGCCAATCTTCTCTCCTGTCATTTGGGTCAGGTGAATGCATTCCTCAGGAGACTGCAACTGTTCCCCAGGTGAGTGGTTTAGCCCAGAGCTCCTGAGCTGGATCAAAGCTGGAGACATTCACTCCAAAAAAAAACCCCTGGAGACCTGCTGTCCAGAGTCCATGGGATGGACACACGGTTTGGGCAGTAGTTCTGCTGATCACTGTGAGAGATGTTTTTTCCTCTCTGCTGACTGGCTTTGCCTGTGAGGATGGGGGCACAGGTAGGTGCAGGCTGAGGGTCCTGGTGGACACCAGAGCTTGTTTCCAAGTGGAAGGCAATGGCCATTTCCTACTCTGATTTTTCATGGGACAAAACTTGTCACGTGTGGAGCTGATGGCTCCCTGTTCCTTGTCTACCTGTGGCTGTCCAAAACAGGCTGTAGAACCCTCTCTCTAGGGATAGGGAGGCAGCTCAGCACCCCACTGGTCCTTTCACTACCATCGCAATACTGCAGGACTGAGTTTAGAAAGATTTTCAAGAGGGAATGGGATCTTCACAGGAGAAACAACCCAGTTCACTCAAGAACAGGTAACTTTGCATCAGGAAGAGCAAAGATATGTCTCTAGCACAGAGTATGACTGGAGCACCTTTAGTGTCTCTATCCACAACACATGATCCTGGTCCCCACCCATGATAAGCACAGCGCTGGGAAACCTGTGGGACATAGAGGGACCTAAGATTAATGACTGGAAATGTGCTGACATCACTGATGAGGGTTTGAGCGTGCACAGGCTGCAGCACTCAGCAGAGCGGCTACTGATATAGTCCATCCTGGGGGCAGTGGGGTCCAGGGGTGATGGGGTGGGCATGGGCTGACAGCAATTCTGTGCTTCCTTCTCCATGCAGAGGCCACGAAGAGCAGTTCTGCCCCCTGAGGAGGGCTCAGCCACAGGACCGCTGCCTCCCTACACTGGCAATAAGGAAGGTACATCCCAGAGAGTGGGGGCTGCATCAGGGATCCCCCTGTCCCACATTCCCCTTTGCCTGTGACAGACCATGCCAAACTCCTTCACAGACTCATGCCGGCTGAGCAAGGACCCTGGGCCCTGCAGTGGGATGGTCTCCCGCTTCTTCTACAACTCCTCCTCCATGGCCTGCGAAACTTTCCTCTATGGTGGCTGTTTGGGTAACGGCAACAACTTCCACTCAGAGAAGGCATGTCTGCAGGCGTGCAGGACTGAAGGTGAGCAGGGCCACCACAAGACATCCCGATGGGGCAAAGACACAGGAGGTGCCTCTCTTGAGGTATGGAGGTGATCCAAGAGTAGCCCCAAACACCATGTGTCCAGTGTATATGTGGGAAGTGGAGGGATCTCTGAAGCTCCTTTCCCTCAGAGCAGACCCCTGTCCCCACAGCTGCCTGCAGACTGCCCATCGCCCAAGGTCCCTGCCAGGTGCCGGTGACACGCTGGGCCTTCGATGCGGCTCAGGGCAAGTGCATCATGTTCAACTATGGAGGCTGCAAGGGCAACGGCAACCAGTTCTACTCAGAGAAGGAATGCAAGGAGTACTGCGGGGCTCCTTTGTTGGCAGGTATCCACACCCCTCCCACAGCCTACAGGGCAGCAGCCTGTACTGTCCCCTGTCCTGCTCTGTGTGTGCTGGATCTGCCTGGGGTGGGGACAGGGCTGAACTGGATCTGGAAAGGGTGCTGGAATGGGTTTGTCCCAGAACTGGAAAGGTTCAGGATGGAACTATCCAGAGTCTGGGATAAGCCCAGGGTGAGTTTGTCATGGGTCCCAAATAGTTTTGGTATGGGGAGCATTGTAGATGACAGCCTCTGGGCTGGGAATACCAGAGAAAAAGAGTGGTTTAAAGATTAGGGGGATGTAAGGATCTTGACACCACACAAGGACAAAACCAGTGGCCCTGGCAGGGGTGTGCCCTCTGTGTGATGCCTGCCAGACCTTCCAGCTCTATTCAGTGCAGAGATTTCCATATTAAACCTTCTTGGGAGACACAATGGGCATTGTTCAGCCCTCAGGTCGATGGACAAACAGACTTTGAAGAGCATAGTGAGGAAATTCTTCCTGCAGAAGATCTGAGAACAGCTGAGGATCTTCAACACCAGCCCTGGGCGAGCATGTTTCCAGTGGTACAGGAGCTGAGGCCTTACCGTGTCCCTTCTGATAGGAGATGGGGTCAAAGTAATGTGTCTTAGGGCAGAGTCCATTTTTATCATCATCCCCGTCAGCAATACAAAGTCTATTAATGCCACCGTGGCTGGTGGTGGTTCATGAAGAGACATGCCAGGGTGCATGGAGGGTCTAGACTTCCCACCATCACAGATGGCAGAGACAAAGTGAGAAGCAGCAACCATCACCATCTGTCTGTGGGATGAGAAGGGAGTCCATGGGTTTGTCCATCACCCTGCATGTCTCTCTGCTTGCAGAGGATGAAGAGTTTCTGCGTCTGTCAAACTGAGAGGACGAGCTGTGAACGCACAGTAGCAGGAACCTGCAGGAGGATGCCAGAAGCTGCCACCAGAATGGCAGATGTGTCCATCAGTAAATGTCTTAAATGTGACTGGTGTCTATACTCGAGCTTGGGAGCAGGGCATGCAGTGTCCCCACTCTTCAATGTGGGGTAAGTGGGGTGGGTGGTCCAGGATGGGATGAGGATTCTGTAGGGTCCTTGCTGGCCTCTCTGGTGGGGCGTACCCCTACTTTGCAGGGCTGCTGGGTACCCTCTGCCCATGCAGTGTTGAGGCGCTGAGTAGCTCAGGTTATCCTGCTCAGCGGGGTTTGACCCCAATTCCAAAGAGATGGTGATAGGCTGCTGGGAAGAGGTCAGCAAGGTAGTGGATGAGTGCCTGCTCCTCCTTAAGGGGGAGTAGTTGCTGCTGTGGGGTGAGGGATGCCCAGTCGTGGCCTGGCATTGGGATCATAAGGAAAAATTATGATCACAGGGAGGACATGGAGTCTATAGCAAAGGATCGTGGTGTGTTAGATCTGGTGATAGGATCAAGGGACTATGAGAGAATTATGGAGTTGTGAATGTCTCAGTGTGAAAATGAGGAGGGACAGGAAGTGATTATGTGGGTTGTGGGGATTGCAGGGGGTTACAGTGAAGCTTGTAGTCATCAGCACTAGGGAGGCCTCCTATCAAGCATTGTGTTCAGTTTTGGGCCCTTCAGCACAAGAAGGACATTGAGATAGTGGAGCAGGTCCAAACAAGGGCAACAAAGTGGGTGAAGGGCCTGGAGGAGAGGACTAATGAGGACCAGCAAGAGAACTGGGTATATTTAGTCTGCAGAAAAGGAGGCTATTGCTCTTTACAGCTACTCAAGAGGAGGTTGGACAGAGGTGGGGTTCTGTCTCTTCTTCCAAGAAACCATCAATAGAACAAGAGGAAATGTCCTCAAGTGGTGCCGGGGAGGGTTAGGTTAGACATCAGGAGAAATGTCTTCCCTGACACAATGGCCAGTGGCTGAAACAGGCTGCCCAGGNTCTGCAGAAGAGGAGGCTATTGCTCTTTACAGCTACTCAAGAGGAGGTTGGACAGAGGTGGGGTTCTGTCTCTTCTTCCAAGAAACCATCAATAGAACAAGAGGAAATGTCCTCAAGTGGTGCCGGGGAGGGTTAGGTTAGACATCAGGAGAAATGTCTTCCCTGACACAATGGCCAGTGGCTGAAACAGGCTGCCCAGGGAGGGGGGGAGTCACTGTCCCTGGAGAGGTTCAAAAAACAAGTAGATGTGGCTCTAGGGAACAGGGTTTAGTGGGCAGGGTGAGGTTGGGTTGATGGTTGGACTGGATCATCTTGTGCATCTCTTCCAACCTGAAGGATTCTATGATTCTATAGGGGTCCTCAAGAAGGGATTAGGAGTGTTTTGGGAAGTGGTCCCTGGGGTGCTGGGCTGGCCCTAGCAGGAGCTTATGGGGAGGCTACAGTGGTCCCAAAGGGATTCATAGGTGTTACGGAGTCACAGAGCTGCTGTGGAGGTCCCAGGAGAAGGCTGTAGGGTCACGGGCTATTATGGAGGTGGAAGAGGGTTGCGGCATCGCGGCGGAGGGGCGCTGTGAATCTCACGGAGAGAACCACTGGGGTATTGGGGAGCTGTGGGGCGGTAGAGTCCCAAAGTGGCCCTCAGAGGTCCTGTTAGCATTAATCACAGCCACCCATTAGCGGAGGATCCCAGACGATACCGCGGGTCGAGCCCACCCCACGCGTTCCGGCCCCGCGGCCCTTCTTGGCCCCTATCGTCCGCCGTCCCCGCCGGAAGCGCCAAGATGGCGGCGGCAGCGCAAGCCCCGTGTCGCCTCCGCTCCCAGCGCCCAGCTCCTGGCGGCAGCCCCCGGCGGGGCTGAGCGGCCGCAGCGGCCCCTTCTCCCGGTCCTGGGACGTGCCCGGCTCAGTCTTCCCGGCACGGCCCCGGCTCTGTCCTCTCCGCTCCGTCGAGACCGAGCGGCCCTTCATGGCCGAGCCAGCCCTGTCCCGGCCCTGAGTTACCCCCAGAGCCCTGAACCCCCAGCCGGGGCGTCCTGACACCCCATCTCGGGCCCAGCTGAGGCCTCTCCGAGCCGGTCTGAGCCCTCCTTGGGCCGCGGCCCCTTTCGCGGAGGCGACCGGTGAGGAGCGGGAAGATGTTCTCGGCGCTGAAGAAGCTGGTGGGCTCGGACCAGGCGCCGGGCCGGGACAAGAACATCCCTGCGGGGCTGCAGTCCATGAACCAGGCGCTGCAGAGGAGGTTTGCCAAGGGAGTCCAGTATAACAGTGAGTCGGAGCCCGGGCTGGGGGATCAGAGTGTGTGTGGGGCGCAGCCCTGTGTGGTGCCAGTCCGCCGAGGGCCTCCGTGGGCTATGGGACGCAGGGGGGTTGGTGGTGCCTGGCAGGGGTGAGGCTGTCACTGTTTGCCCAAATACAAGTTTGCAGGTAAGTGTAGGAGCTGGTGGAGCGGTGGGAGGAGAGAGGGACAGGAAACTTTTCACTGTCTGCGGGACTTGGGGTGCAGCCGTGTCCCCCCTGACCCATGGGTGTTCTGAGCAGTAACCTGGGACACAGGACAGATGGGTGTTGGCAGTTAAAGCACTCACCGTGCAGGTCCCCTGAGCATGTGGGTGACCTTCTCTGTGGGCCAGGATAATGGGGTTTGTAATTAAGCTCTGGTGGTTATATGAGAAGAGTCTGTTGATAACGTTCTGTCCCTCCAGGCAGTAATAAAAGGTGGTGTTTACCTTTGTGTGCCCTTGGTACCTAATTTCATTCTGACTGTTTTTCTGCAACTTTTGCTCTTTTCTAAGTCCCTTTTTTCAGAATTTTTTCCTTTTAGTGCTGAGGCTTAGGATGGTGTTTTTTCCCTTGAAAGTTATTTTAAATACAACATTACGGGAGGGCATGGCAAGTATGGGAAATTCATCCCAGTGTAACAGTTGTGAGATGGGGATGGTGGTTCTGTTGTTCTTGCTGAAAACAGAGATAATGCCAGTGTGTGCTGCGAGTGTTGGCTGCTCTGTCTGGATCTGGGCAGACAACAGAAGGCCAAGGGGTTGGAGCTGAGAAGGAAACTAGTGTGTAGACGTGGCACTGCACTATTTCTGTATGGGCACACACATCATAGGAATGGAGCTTTTGCTGGATGTAGGACGTGAAGGGAGACGCAAGTGCTTTGAAGCTTTTTTTGCTTTGTTTAGTACTATAACTGTGGACTGTGCTTTGGAACTGGTGTGTTCTGAAGTTGCTTTACTGGTGCTGCATTTGGTGCCTTTATCCTCAGCGCATATCCCTAGATATGCTAGTAAGTGCTTGATGTACAAAATCAGTGTCTGAGCAAGCAGTTGTGAGTATGATCAGTGAATGGCCCTGCAGTTGAGGGACACAGTTTCCAGTGAAAGCCGGGGTGAGATTTAACTAGTTGAGCCTTGGAATACAGTTCTGCATTGCTGGAATGCACCAGCAGATCTGCTTGACCAAGACCACTGCTCTGTGCAGAGGCTTCATGTAGCCCGGGGACCAGCACACACTCACATGTTTCAGTGGTGCCGGGCTCAGATCAGGTACCTGATACTGTCTTGTGAATTATGTAAGAGAAAGGAGTCAACTTCTCAGATAGGAATATTTGCACTGCAGATGGCTCAGATCAGCTGCATCCTGCTGGCACGGCAGCCAGCGGGGGCTGGCTCTTTGTTCCGTGTGGACCAACTGCATTGTGGATGTGGACCTGCTCACGGTTACTTCAGCAAGGCCAAACATGCCGACATCTGAGCTACTGCAGCTTTGCTGCTTTTTATGTCGTTACCAAATGCCTCAGGAGAGCTTCTTGGTTTGTGCTCAGTCTTATCAGGATTTGTGTTCTAGTTATGCTTTCATATCTGGAATAAAACTGCAGCTTTCTGCCACTGCCTTAAGGGGAGCTTTCCAATCTCCATAGAAACTCTTCCCAGGACTGTTATATAATATTTATAGGCGATTTGGGCAGGCTTACAAAAGGGCTTTGAAGTAACTGCACTACCCTAGCACCACATAGTCAGGGTGGGCTCTGGCACAGTGAGGGGATCTCAGATGAGGGAGGGCTGTGAAGGAATGTCATCATGAGTGTCATTGCTCAGGAAGGACAGGGTTGCATTGCCTGGTGAATATGTGATGCTCAGCAGAGGAGAGCAAAATGGGTTTCATTGATGCTCACAGACCCGGAGTTGCCTAAACCTAAATCAAAGAGTGCTGCAATGTTGGGTTTTGCAGAAATGTTTCCTTGCCTTCACAGACCATTTATTGATCATGAACTGAAGCCAGTTTCCTTCACAGAAAGGAAACTTTCTTAGCTCTGCTAAGAATGCCTTGAGTTTTGCTGGCTGGTAAAGTGGGCAGCAAATGGAGAGGACGTGGGCCTGGTCACCTGGCTCTTGCTGCCTCACCATGGAGCTGAGAACTGGCCATGCTGTCTCTAACCATTGTCAGCTGTTGAGTGTGTTTTGTAACCAGCTAGCCCCTGATTTGGGGTGATACTGAAGGTTCTGTGGTGGTTTGGGGGTTTCAAGCACTGGATAGAGTTGCTTTTGAGCTGAACAAAGTGCTCTCTCTCCCGCTTGAGTTTTCCAAAGAAACGGTGTTGCAAGGCAGGTTGGTTTAGGTATCTAATGAAATGGTGAAGGCAGAGAGCCCTGAGGCGAAGCCGGAGAGTAGTGGTTAATGGGACAGAGTCTAGTTGGAGGCCTTTATCTAGTGGAGTCCCCCAAGGATCAGTACTGGGACCAGTCCTCTTCAATCCATTAATGACTTGGATGAGAGATTAGGGTGCACTGTCAGCCAGTTTGCTGATGACACAAAGCTGGGTGGTGTTGCTGACAGCCCAGCAGACTGTGCTGCCATTAAACGAGACTTGGACAGGCTGGAGAGCTGGGCAGAGAGAAATTTAATGGGGTACAACAAGGGTAAGGGTAGAGTCTTGCATCTGGGCAAGAACAACTCCAGGTACCAGCATAGGTTGGAGGCTGATCTGTTGGACAGCAGGGTAGGAGAAAGGGACTTGGGGCTCCTAGTGGCCAGCAGGATGCCTCTGAGCCAGCAGTGTGCTCTTGTGGCCAAGAGGGCCAACAGCATCCTAGGGAGGATCAGAAGGAGATTTGTTCAAAGATCGAGAGAGGTTCTTCTCCCACTCTGCTCTGCAATGGTGCGACCACGTCTGGAGTACTGTGTCCTGTTCTGGGCCCCTCAGTTCCAGAAGGACACAGAGCTGCTGAAGGGTGTCCAGCGTAGAGCAACAAAGATGATGAAGGAAGTAGAACAGCTCCCTTATGAGGAAAGGCTGAGAGAGCTGAGTCTCTTTAGCTTAGAGAGGAGGAGGCTGAGAGGTGACCTCATTAATGTCTATAAATATGTGAGGGGTGGGTGTCAGGAGGATGGAGCCAGGCTCTTCTCAAGGTCATCTGGTGACAGGAACAAGGGGCAATGGGTGCAAGCTGGAACAGAGGAGGTTCCTTATAAATATCGGAAGGAACTTCTTCCCAGTGAGAGTAATGGAGCATTGGAATAGGCTGCCCAGGGGAGTTGTGGAGTTTCCTTCTCTGGAGATGTTCAAGACCGTCCTGGCTGTGTTCCTGGGCAACTTGGTCTAGGTGATCCTACTGTGGCAGGGGGATTGGACTGGATGATCGTTCGAGGTCCCTTCTGATCTCTAATGATTCTATGATTTCCCTGACTCTAACTGTAGTTTGGTTAGGGGTTTTCACTCTGCACTGCTCCCAAAACAAAGGCTTCTCCTCTTCCTGCTGCTTCCCATCTTCTCATGTTTTCTCCTACACTGATGTTTGTACAACATGTGACAGTTTTGGCTGCTGTCTGACCTGGTTCCACCCTCAGTGGGTGTTGTGGAGCACGGTGGTACTTTTGATGTTAGGACAAGCTTAAAGCACTTGAATCATAGCCTTGTAGTCACAGTCCCCAAGACCTTACCAAGAGTATGTTTATGGCCTGCTCTGTGGGGAGTATTAGCAGAGGAGTTTGGGGTTCTTTGCTGTGAGGCCTGAGATCCTCAGTTGCTGTAGTGTTCTGAAGAAATACGCCAGAGCTGGGAATTCCTGATTCCTAGGTCTGAATTGTTCTGAGTCCTGCCTAATGGGCCTGTATTGGCTCTGCTCTGCTTCCCGATCCCCATCTGGAAAATGGAAATTCCTCCAGTTTTCCTGATGCAGAGTCACCATGAATAAAATGATTAATTTTGCTTTTTCCTCTTGATGTGTTCCCCATCCCCGCCATTCTTCCCACAGAGAATTCTTCTGTCTCTGCTATAAATCAGTGGCTGCAGTAAGTACTGATTTAGCCTAGAGCAAAATAAAGCCTGGCTCTGCCCCAGGGCTCCCTCAGTCCTTCCTGTCTTGCAGGTGTCTGTCATTGCATACACCCACTTCCAGACAGTGGTTTTGTTTTGGTAAAAATTACTGACATCACCTGCCTTCTCCCTGTTCTGGTTTTAAAAGCATTTTCTTTCTTTGAGAAACAGGTCAGTAAATACTCGGGCACTGTGTAGGAGATCCTACCACAAGGGTTCTGTTCAAACTGAGCATGTGGTGCCACAAGCACCTTCTGTTGGTCTAACTGTGAGCTGCACAGGCCTGGGCTGATGTTGCTGCTCTTATCCCTGTGCTGCTTGTTCTAAATCTCGAACAGAAAACTGAAAACAAATAGTTATAGGGCTAGCCTTCAGCCAATTCAGTTCATTGAGACAACTCAATATTGTAATGCTGTTGTCACTTAAAGTCCCAGGATAGGTAAGATTGGCCCTTCCAGGAATAGCTCACTTTTAATTGAGGGATCCTGACAGAGCATTTTGTGAGCAACCTAACTGTGTAAAGAAGGAGCTGTTAGCCCCTTAAAAGTCACTGTTCCAGTATCTGAAGCTGCACATCATGGGGGAGTGTGAATTTAAAATGACTCACTAAGGTGGACTGTGAGAGCAGTTGGAAAGGCACTTGGGTTTAAAGGGGGCGAATGGAATCTCATTCTGCCTGTGCCATGCACTTGCTGCCTTAATTAAAAATCCTTCATTGATTGTTTCACTAGCTGTAAATAGGAAACAGAATCACACACAGGGTGGCAGGAAATGCAGGAAATGGTTTGTTGTCTCTGCAGAGATGCTCTGGGACTTGGAAGTGAAGTCAGCCTGTAAATACTATGTTCATTTTTGCCCTTATTAACCTTCTGCTGCATTACTAAGTCACTCTGTAGTGAGCAAGCAGCAGTACCTCTTGTGGGCAGCCACAAAAGCACAGTGGAACTGCAGTGCATAGTTTAACCAGACAAAACCCCTCCACTGACTTTGCATTTGTTTTACCTTAAGCTTTACCTCTTATGCTTTTCTACAAAGTGCCTGCACTGACTCCTGAGGTAGTAACCTTCTGGCTGAGGTTTCCTTGCACATAGCCTCGTGCTGGACACCTGCCATTAGAAGTCTCTGAGTGATTAATTTCCTGGGGGATAATCACACCTCTTCAAAACGCAGAGCATCTCTGTTCAGGTCAGCTTATGTTTCTGAATAGCCACTTGAAACAAAGATGGTATTAAAAGACCTAGTGAACTTAATAACATAAATTTCTGAAACCACATGCTCTGATTTCAGGAAGAACAAGCTATATAGTATACTCTGGGAAGTTTGTGATATGAATGGCTACAGAAGTGGGTTGTGTGCAATGTGTGTTATTTGGGACATTTTCCTTGAGAGGAGCTGCAGGAGTTTCTCCATCAAGTGACTTTCCTTGCTGTTGGTCCAGGCCCATGGGCACAGGCACGTGGTGTGGGATCAGCTGGCTGTGGGGCTGGTGGGTGGAAGTGAAGCTGAGTGACTCCTGAGGGTGCCTTTGCCACATCCTGGCAGTCTACCTGCACCTAAAACCAGATGAGGGCTAGACCACTGCTGGAGATGGGAAACCCACAGAAAGTGTGTTTCTCTTGGTTTTATTTCACTCTTACTGAAGTGAGTTTCTGTCCCCAAATGGACATGTTTGTTTTGCTTCAGTTAACTTTAGGAAGTTAACTTTGCAGTGTTGTTTACTGTGAGCAGCCTCGCTGCTATCCCAACGCCGTCCCAGAAAAATGGTGCTAGAATTCAGCCTCCCACCCATGTGGGATGTAGAGAGCAGCACTACTGAGTGCAGGACTCTGCCTCCTTAGTGCAGCCAACAACTGCTTCTTGAGCTTACGGTGCACAGCTGTGTGTATGAGGTGAGTTAAAGGCTTGGGGGAGACCACCTCACTGTTAACAACTCCCTGAAATTCAAGAGATTGGAACAAGATGGGAGCTGGTCCCTTCTTCCATGGAGCATGCAACAAGAAGGAGAACAGCCTCACATTGTGCTAGGGGAGGTTTAGGTTAGTCCCGAGGAACAATTTCTTCCTGAAAGGGGTGTCCAAGCCTGTACACCGTTGGAGGGGTTGTGTAGCCATGAAAATGTGGTGTGAGGGACATGTTTTAGTGGGGACTGGCAGTGCTTGGGGAACAGCTGAACTTGAGATGCGTAAATGGTCCTTTCCAACTGTTTTCTGAAGAAATGAGAGAGAACTGTTTGAGGAGAACTGGGAATGCTGGAAGAGGTAGTTGAACAAGAAGCCTGGCATAAAAGGTTGCCAAAAGCATAGGGTATGACAGAGTGGTAGCAAGGGTGGGTAGAGGTTGAGGAGGCAAGAGGGTGGAAGGAGCTGAGGCTTTGCTGGCTGAAGCTGTGCAGATCCTGAAGATTCAATCTTGATCTTGTTTCTTTCTGCTGAGCTGGTGTGAGTAGCTGAATAAACACTAATTGTAATGACTAAAGCTCATGTTTTTTAACAAACCCCATCGTGATTGTGTAATATAGGAGGAGTAATTACATCTGAATAGTGCCCACAAAAGCCTAGCTTCCTTTTCACAGCATTCTTCCATTTGGTTTTAATCAACTTTATTTGTCTGCTTCCTCTTTTCCCCAGTGAAAATTGTCATCCGAGGGGACAGAAACACTGGGAAAACCACACTCTGGCACCGGCTGCAGGGAAAGAAGTTTATTGAGGAATATATTCCAACTCAGGAGATCCAAGTCACCAGCATCCACTGGAATTACAAAAGTAAGATGCAGAGGGGAGGGAGTGACAGTCATGGGACAGTACCTTGGGGGTAGAAATTCCACTGCAGCCTCTTTGCTTCATCTGTGTCTGCCTGGGAGAGAAAATGGTCTTTCATCACTCTGGTTACTTTAATTCATTATTCACAGTTTCTCAGACATGTTTTTTATACATTCACTCAGAAGTTATATAAGTGGATCTTTGGAAGCCACAATTCAAGGGAGTATTTAATAGGTGATCTAAAAGATCTGAAATATTTGTGATAACCGTGACATATTCATGAGAACAGTTTTGTTGTGGAAATCTGACTGAAGCTATCTTTGCACTTGACTTCCTGTGTTGTGTAGAAGTGAATGACATGATGCAAACTAGCTTTAAAATATAAAAAGCATCCTGTAGCTGTTGAAGATTTTAAGAATGACTGCAGTACTCTTAACTCTAGTCTGACTTACTGAAGCAAGAAGTATCAGTATATCAGTATATCAGTATTGGTTTTAAGTTCCTGTTTGAGTCTGAGAGATGAGGTGTGAATTTTATTTTCCCCGTCTCCTCTGAAGGTGTAAAGGAGCTCTGAAAGCCCGAGAGCTCTTATGGAGAAGACTCTACAGGCATTGAAATTGCATAAGGCTCTGATTCACCAGTGCATTAAGTCCATCTGTCAGGTTCCTGATCAAAAATGCCACAGCCTTGTGGGGTGAACTACTGATTCACTGTTAACTTGTTCTGTAAGGCTGAATTTACTTTACAAAAAACAAGGTTCAACACTCAGTTTGCTGTTAGCGGATATTGCCCATCTGCAGCACTCTGACCTTTTCTTGAATCAAGACTTCTGTCTTCTCACAGCTGGAAGAAAAATGCAAACAAACCTTGTGCCATTTGGGTAAACTCCAAACTGAGTTCTTTGTCTAATGTCCCAGTCTAGTCTGTATTGATGATGATTCCATGATGCCCAAAGCTCAGGATGATAATCACATAGCCTCAGGGTATAGTGTGTCACCAGCTGGCACCTTGGGACAGTGCTCTCAGTCTCTGGTGCCTTTGTAGGCTTCAGCTCAAGCAGTGAGCAGATACTGCTGCTGTACCGAAATCTGGTAACCAAGTTTAAGAGGCTCTCATGCCCTTATGAAGACAGGCCTCCTTCTTAGTAGTCAGCTTTGTCTTGACAGAGTTTGAGAAGGTCTCTCAGAGTGGATGGTTGCAATCTGCCTTGGATGTGGGCAAGAAACAGCTCATCCTTGCTCAGTGTAGTTGGTGGTTTTCTCTCATTCTGGAGCTGATGGTGAGCTAAGCCTGATGTCACCTTTGCAGATTCTTTCATTATGTATCTTTATTTTGGGTACCATTTTCTTGATGTTCTGCCAATCGACTGGCCCAATGCATTGGCAGATCTGGTGTTCCCCATCCACAGGAAAACCTCTGGCATGTGATATTTTAGCTGTGGTACCCTTCGCCCATACTCCTCTTCCTCACTCTCAGAATATTAGCACATCAGTTATTGATGTGTGAACATGGACCTTACAAGTTGATCGGATGATGGAAATTATCTCCCATACCAGACTTGACTGCTTTGTCCTCATCAGACTTATATCAGAGGCAGAAATTAAACACCTCTTTGTAGATATCCAAGTCTGAAGTGAGCACTGAAAGTTAACTTTGGTTTTAGGAAATATAGGTGCTGTTTGAAAACACAGTTTGGGAGTTTGGCATTTGAATTTCAAGAGTCTCATCCATACCTGTTTGGTTTTGGGTGCATGAACAGCTATATGAAATGCCTGTTTACAGGGGTCTGCTTAGCTCTGACGTTTGTTCCTGTGGATCAAGCTGGTTAGAGTTGACAGCAAGGTGTACAGACAGATTTTCTCCAGGTGAAGCATTACTGAGCTACTCTGCCTATCTGGAAAAGGCTGTGCATGAAATTGTCTTTTTGGTAATAATTTCCAGCAGCATAAGAAATTCTCAGTTGGCCTTCCTAAAACTTGTTCTAAAAAGTAACCCTTTTTAAAAAACATCATCAGGTATGCTTCCTGCCGTGAGAACTTTCCATCCAGGGTGGCTAATGTGGCCAGGGTGGCTAATGTGGCCACTGATTACCTAATTACCACCCTGTTGCCTGAGTTAATCTGTAGAGGAGAAATAAAGCTTGTTTTTCCTCTGATCAAGCTCTCCAGGTACATTGAATATACATCATGGGGTAGTTGGTGGCAAATATTTACAGTTGTTAATTAAATCACTGTCAGATGTTGAAGGATTCTTATATTGCCTGGTGATAGAAGTTTTACATGTTGGATGTGGAAAGTGTCACCTGGTCATGACTCCAGAAGTTTTATACTGGAGGGATTAATAGACGTTGAGGGATTTGTGTTACTTCTTCCTACTTGGATTGAACAAAGTCACTTTTCTGTGGCAACTGTGTCTGTAATGGAAAAGGGTAATTTCTGTGTCCAAGACAGGAGTTACCATTACTGACCATAGTGAAAGCTCACCCGTTTTATTCTCCATTTGGCAGTCTCAGAGGGTGAGTCTGAAATAAAAATTGGCAAATACTTTTGTGCTTGTGTACTTGGAATGGTTTATAGGTGGGTGTAAGGAATGACAGAGCTGCTCTGCTCTGCAGCATTTGTGATCCAAAGCATATGAAGTGAGTCATGTAACGGCATGAGAGTAAATGTGTCTGTGGGCCTGTGAGTTCCTGGTGATGATCCCGACCATAAAAGCAATGATCCTTCCTTTCTAAATGCGCTTTCTCATGATTGGAGTCTTCTCACACCTCTCCACTGCTTTCTGGAAAAGCAGGTTTTTAGTTTGCCACTGGGCACAGAGCACTTGGCTGAACAGCATCTGACTACAGGTCATTTGTGTGGGTTGATCCACAGTTCCGATAATCCCAGTTATAGATCTAAGAGTGAACTGGCACTCATCCTGCTGCAAAATGCCTTCCAAAGCCTTCCAGAGCTGTTAAGGAGAAATGCTGCTTTGTGTGAGTCATACCAAAGCCAACACAGCAGCAGTAAAGTAATTACCTTGTCCTCTGGGTGTTCAGGATAAGCAGGAATGAAGCTGGTGATGAAAAGGAAGAGCTTATGGGCAGTGAGCTAGCAGGAACACTGGTAGTAACAGGAAAAAAATGCACGGGGAAGAATAATTGTCTTATATCTGTTTCTTTGTGAAATACAGCACTTCAATAAAAGGCTGTAGAGCAGGTTTGTGTGGAGCAGACTCCCTCAGCTTTCTGAAAGTGCTGCTGCTCAGCAGGATGTAGATAATGTGGAAATTAGCAGAGGAACAAGTCTTAACTGTGGATGCATTTGGTGTTAGGGTGAGGAGGTGGGGATCTCTGTGACAAAGTCCACATGATAGGTACTGGCTCACCTAGGAGAGCACTACTTATCACCCTGACACTGCTCACCTACTTCTCTAACACTGGATTCCACCTTCTCTGGAAGCCACTTGTCAGTGTTCATGTGATGCTGCTGGAAGAGTAAGCAGCCCTCTGGATTCCTGTGCCCCACAAAGTTTGCCAGCCAAGAAAGGAAAACAACTCCTGGGCTTTCTGATTGTTAAAAGGTGACAGTCTCCCTCCCCTTGTCCTTCAAGGATGTCAGTGGCTCTGCCTATCCCTGTGGTGGAATAGGAATTTAAGACAGATCTCAGTGAATGTCCCAACTTGAGGCACAAGTGAGTGTTCAGGATGTGTCCCAACATCTTGAAGAAAATCTAGACTCAAGCAGCCATGGCACAGAGAGAGCAGCTTGTGTGGGTAGTGGTCATGCCACTGGGTGCCCAGTGAGCGAGAGTAATGGGGAGTGGTTGGGTTTTGGCCATATCTAGCTTGATGGCATGTAGAAACAACCAAAGATACAATTAATCTGTGGAGTTCAGTGTTTGGAGCAGAGTTTATAGGACCACAAGCTGTGGTACACCTGTTTTCTTTCAAGTGCCACCACAATGTGGAATGCACCAGCTGGGCTGGGCTTCAGCTGGTTTGGTGCCACACTGCTCTGCTGCAAAAGAAAGAAGTTGCTGAGAAAAATAGACTGAATTTACTTTATACATAAATGTAAACCAGGATCTTTTGCCAGAAGTAGAAGATCAAAGTTTCCCTTTGTTCATGACCTGCCTTTACAATATTTTGAAACAGTGAATTCTTCAGAGGAAATGTTTCCTGGATTGACAGTGGCATTCTCTAAACCTTCATGCCATCCTCCAAGATTGTTTTCTACTCTGAGACATTATTGTCTGTTTTATGTTCAGAGCCACTTCCAAGCGCAAGCTTTTGCTTCATAGCACAGAGCATTTACAAAAGGCAACTGTTTCTTGGGACAACCTCCTGAGGATTGGACTGATTATTTGGGTTCAGGAGAAACACAGAGTCGTAGACTCATTAGGGATCGGAAGGGACCTCGAACAATCATCTAGTCCAATCCCCCTGCCACAGCAGGATCCTGTAGACCAAGTTGCACAGGAACACATCCAGGCAGGTCTTGAATGTCTCCAGAGAAGGAGACTCCACAACCCCCCTGGGCAGCCTGTTCCAGTGCTCCATTACTCTCACTGTGAAGAAGTTCCTTCTGAAATTCATAGGGAACCTCCTCTCTTTCAGCTTGCACCCATGGCCGGCCAGAGTCCTATCATTAGACGACCTTGAGAAGAGCCTGGCTCCTTCATCCTGACACCCACCCTTCACATATTTGTAGACACTAATGAGGTCACCCCTCAGCCTCCTCTAAGCTAAAGAAAACTAGCTCTCTCAGCCTTTCCTCAAAGGGAGCTGTTCTACTTCCTTCATCATCTTCATTGCTTTACACTGGACACCCTCCAGCAGCTCCATGTCCTTCTTGAACTGGGGGGCCCAGAACTGGACACAGTACTCCAGATGCAGTCTCACCAGTGCAGAGTAGAGGGGGAGAAGAACTTCCCTCGATCTGCTAACCAACCCCCTTCTGGTTTCCCCCCGCCCCCAAATGCTATTGGCCCTCTTGGTGACAAGAGCACATTGCTGGCTCAGAGTCATCCTGTTGTCCACTAGGATCCCAGGACCCTTTCTCCTACACGGCTGCCCCAACAGATCAGTCCCCAACCTATCCTGGTCCCTGGGGTTGTTCTTGCCCACAAGCAAGACTCTGCTCTGACCCTTGTTGTACCCCATTCAGTTTCTCTCTGCCCAGCTCTCCAGCCTGTCCAGGTCTCGCTGAATGGCAGCACAGTCTGCTGGGCTGTTGGCGACACCGCTCAGCTTCGTGTCATCAGCAAACTTGCTGACAGTGCCCCCTAATCCCTCATCCAAGACTCCCCATTGTTGCCCAGACCTTGTGTTGTCTGAAAATAAAGCTGCTGCCCCTCAGTACCAGCATCAGTGTCTCTGCAGATAGTTAGAATTCTGTTTGTCTTGCTTAGGATTTTAGGAACTGAAATAAATGTTGCTGTTTCTAATTTAGTAATGCTGCAGCTGTTTAAGAGGCAACATTGCTGAGGCAACTTTTTACCACTGAAACCTATCCCTGAGCTCCAAATCTCCACATCCAGGGATGGCAATTCAGTCCCCTCTCTGGGCAGCCTGTTCCAAGGCCTGAAGACCCCTTCCAGTAAGAAATTTTTCTTAATGTCCAACATAAACTTTGAGGCCATTTTCTCTTGTCCTGTCACTTGTTACTTGGGGAAGAGACCAGCCCCCATGCCTCTACACCCTCCTTTCAGGCAGTTGTAGATAGCAATAAGGTCTCCCCTCAGCCTCCTGCATGTTTCTCTTTTTATGCAGCTCTGTGACTTGCTTATAGACCAGACTGTATTCTCCAAATTAAATTCATGCCTTTTTTTTTTTTTTTAGAGGATGGAAACCTGTGTATGTTATGAAAATACTCTGCACGAAGTATTTATAACATACTTCAAATCTGACCTCAGCTATTGAGGAAATGTAGTTATTAGTGATGTGAGTAGGAGTTTTGTGAGCTCTTCAGAGAGCATAGTTCTGGTGTACAGCCTGGACCCTTCAATGCATATTAGGAAGAATTTTTTCATTGAAGTGGTTATCAAACATTGAAGAGGCAGCCCAAAGCCGGAGTCCCATCCCTGGAGGGATTTAAATGATGCATAGATCTGGTGTTGAGTGACATGGCTTAGTGGTGGCAATGCTGGGCTTGAGCTTGATGATCTTAAAGGTCCTTTCTAAGCAAAGATATTCTGTGGTTCTGCAATTCTTGTTTCATTGTGTTTTCTCTTGACTTAGTCCAGAATTATTTTTGACTGTTGTCTGCTGCTTTGACAGCGTTGTCTTTGGCTTCTTGCGTTGAGTGTTGGTCATTTTGGTCAAACTCTCTTCTGATGCTTTGTGTTCTTATTGTCCTTTTAGCCACTGACGATATTGTGAAAGTAGAAGTGTGGGATGTAGTTGACAAAGGTAAGATTTATCATTTCTTTTCTAATGGAGATTTGTCTTTCTCACTTGTAATTAAACCCTTACATGGAATTCAGAAATACCTTTAGAAAAAGGTATTTGGATTTTTTCAAGCTCATGGATGTTACTTGCTGAATGAATATGGAGAGAGGAATCTCCAGTGCTAGAGCTGGTACTTTGGAATTCAGACATCAGATCAAATACAAGCAGCTGATTCATGTGCTGCATGGCAGATGAAACAGTCACTGCAAAATGTATTGCAGTTCTCTGAACTTCTCTCCTTTATAATTTTATTTGTTTAGATAGCTCCTGAGTTCTTTGTTCTGTTTATAAAGTTCTTACCAAGCTGTTTTTTAAAAGGAGTGCTGTTGTTAAATTGGTAAAACGTTCTCTGCAGTGAATAACCTACACAGGAAGGAGGGATAAGAGAGAAGCCAATTACATTCTCTTAGGACAGAAACTGACACCTATTTAATGCAAAATCTTTTCCAAATGCTTAGCCAAGGGCAATATTCTGATGTGTAAATACATTTTTCATTAGTTTTCAATTTTTGTCAGAATGTGAAGTTCTGTTTTATTAAAAAAAAACAAAACAAAACAAACCCCAAAATGTGTGTGAGGAGACAAGCTGGAAGCAGTGCAATCTGGTTCTAGAGGTGCTTTAGATGTAAATCCTAACAGCCCGTTCTGTAGCCCTAGATGCAAACATTGTTTGGCTCTTAAGAGACTTTGGTACCAGCCAGGTGCAGGTTTAAAGTGTGAGTACTCTGCTGCAGCTCTACAGGTAAGCGAGCTGCTCTGTGCATTGTGCTCCTGGTTTGGAGGTTAATGCCGGTCAAATCTGTTGAAACTTCAACTGTTCTGGTTTGGCTGCTGCCACCTTGGCTGGAGTCTGTGCTAGCACACAGGACTGCGCCCCAGGCACCACCTCTGTGCTAACAATGAAAGAGATAAGTACTGGAGGGAATGGAAGAGGGAGAAGAGTAGTTGAATGGTAGCTGAATTGTATTTAAATAAGAAAAGGAAATGAAATGTGGCAGCTGTAGTTCAAACCCATAATGGAACCTTCAGGTTAAGGTTGAGCCAGCAACTAAATGAAACTCTTGGATGCTTTATCTTCATTCTCTTAGACCCCAGTTTTCACAGCATAGACAAAACTTAAGCCAAAGTTTCTGCTGAAGTCAGTCTGATTGCAGTTTGGCTTCCAGATCCTGGGGCAACACATGCAGAGCCCCACAGAGCAAAAACTGTTTTCTCACTGCTTTGCAGCTTTGGTGTGACTAGATGGATGGTTAATTTGGGAATCATGGTTCCAGCATTTATTTCTGTGAATAGCTTTTCTGAGCAGGGTCCAACTCAGCTAAGAAACTTGTTGGGTTTTTGGCAAAATGAATCAGATTTGAGACATGCAGATGTTTGTAACAGCTCTTCTGGGACTCCTTTCATTTCTGACGGCAGAGTATGTGCTAGAATTCTCGGAGGACTCTCTTCTCTGCTTTATTTTCTTTGAAATAAAATTAATTCTGTTAAATCTGGGGTCTCTAAGTACGCAACTTGTGTTTTCAAGAAAGCAGTCCACTGTAAAAATTTGGATCGTCGTGCTGTAAAAAAATCAAGCCTTTCCCAATTGCCAGAACACCGTGGATTTTTGATAAGTACAACTTCAGGAAACTGTGAAAATTAACCATGAAAATGCTTGCTCATACCTAACTCTTAATTTCCACCTTATCTCATTACATACTTCTTCCTTCTGTATGTATAGGTCAAAAATTCCTCCTGCGTGATGCTTTTGGTGAGAGTGACTCTAGTCTGTAGACTTGTGGTAGTGAAGTACCCAGTGCTGCTGCAGCGTAGTGCTGACACGACCCCATCTTCCTTATTCTCTTTGCCTGTCAGCTCCTGGCTATCACTTGTGCAAGGTGCTGCATTTATCAGGCTGATTTGAAACTGCCGTAAATGTATGTTCTGAATGTACATTTCAACATACATCCTTTTCCAGGCTGAAGTGTTTTGCCAATGTTTCCCCATTTTTGTAAGAATTGTTTCTTGTTAGAGAAAATTACGGAACCTGTATTGAATGAAGACATTTGAGAATGTTTGGAAAACTGGATGTGGAGCTGTAGCTAGACTACCTGAAAGATGTATCTGTACACTGCAGTTTGAACTTCAGCCTGACAAAGCAGCATCAGCCCCTTCTCTGCTATTCCAGTGTTGCCCTTCATGTCTCAGTGCAGATGTGCTCTGGAGGGTTTGGGAAAATGTCATCATTGCACCCTGAAAACCTCCATGTACATTTTTGCGCTGAAGTTAAATGAGTTTTTCTAAGTGGTGTTTCCCCTGGCACTTATCTCGGTGAGCTTCCCCTCCTCGTTAGTTCTGTAGGATGCTTTGATTCTGCTCTGTAGACTTGTTTGAGGAACCTGTGAGGCAGATCTGATGCCCCTGCCAAGCTGCTGCCTTGGTATCTATCCTTTGCTTAGTGTAGAGCTGTTATGTTGGAAGTGAAAGCTTAAAACTGGTGGGGTTGGTTAGTGCTCTAAAGTGACAGGGGAGGAATGGTAGCTACTACCTCTCTTATATTTTCCTTGACTCTTTGGGATTTCTTAATTTTCCTGTGTAGCATTACTGGAGGATGGGTTCCCCACAGCCTGCTGTGTTCCACTCAGTTGTGTAACGATGCCATTTGTTAAAATCTTCACAAGCAGAGCTTACCCCAGCCAGGGATTGTGTTAAATCTTGTGAGGTGTGTGTAGTAAATGCCATCTCCTTTACCACCCTTGGCACTGATGAAACACAGGAAAGATACCTCAGCAAAACCCACAAGCCCGATTTATCTTTCTGGCTTTGCAACAAGTTGTGTAACTGCTGCAGGCCATGAAGCTGTAACTGATCCTGAATGCAAAGAAGCTGCTTGAATGAAGACAATTCAAGAACAGTTCTGTTCCCCTGTCTTATTTGGTCTCAGTCCATGGATTCAGTAAGATGCAAACTGGAGGCATCAAATAATATATTTTTCTAAAAAGCAGCATAAACTCTTCCCCTCAAACGGAAGATTCCTTTCCTTCCCAGAGGTGTGCTGCAAGGAGGAAAGATCAGAATTAGTATTTGTGTTCTTTTCAGCCATCATAAGTTAACTCTGAGGATGTAAGTATTCTAGATGTGTGTTGTTGACTGGTGACCAGCATCTCCTTTGCACTGTGGACAGTGTTTGTAGGCAAGCTGTACTGAATCCTTCCCATCCCACTCTAGAAGTGGTGGTATGCTATGGAGCAGATACTCCTGGGTGCTGGCCACCAACACTCAGAGCGTACAGGAAGAAGCAGTGATTAGCTGTCAGTAGAGAAATCAAGCAATTTCAACATGAAGACCTAGGCTTTCTGATTAAGGTTCCAAAATTAGACACCAGAGTAACTTAAGCACAGGACCTCATTCGTGTAACAGCACAATCTGCATTGTGCGCTTGCCTACACAGGCTGGGTCACTGTATACATCTTGTCCTCATCTTGCTCATCCTGCAGTTTTGGTGCCAAAAATAAACTCTGTACATGAATACGTACACACATGCGCACTTCATCTGCTCTGTGCCTTCACGGATGACCTCATTTAGAGCAGTGCAGAGCATCATGGAAGAATATTACTCTTTCCTTTGATACACACACAGTGGGGAGAGGGTATGAGTCTGATGTTTGGTCTCACAGTGTCCGGGTTACGAAGACACCATGATTGCTCAGGGCGGGATGAACTGTGAATAGTGTTTCTGATTGCTTGGCCTTCTGTTTTAATACCTAGAAATTCAGGTCATGCTAAGCATAATGTAACAGGAACTGTGGAAATTGTGCTGTTTTGACATTTAGAGAAGCCACACTAGTGCCGCTGACGTGAAATGAGTACAACCAAAGTGGGGAAACACAGGCTCACCTGGACACCACGCACCTTCAACTGCACTGGGAAAAAACAGAGCCCACATTTGCATCCTTCAGGGAAACATGTTGCCTTAAAGGGAAGGGATCACAGTGTTTCTGCTACTTTCAGATGCCAACAGTAAGATGGGAATGCAGGGAGGACAGATACTGTGCAACAGAAGCACCCACCAGACACTTGATAGAGACTGGAAGACTGGAATCTCCTGCTGTGTCCTGCAGCATTAAAATGTCCATCTGTAACTCTGTTTGGTAACTCCTTTACCCTTGACCTGTATGCAAAAAGAATATAACACTTGGCTTCACTGCAGTATCTGGCAGAACCATGAATTTCACAAGTAGCTGCTGCTGTTAATCAACAGTTGAATTGCTAGCAGAAGCTGTTTTGGTCCCCAGTATTATAGAATCTTCAAAAGATTACAGTAGGGTTTTTTTGCAGGTGCATCCATCTGCCAACAAGTTCTGTTGTCACAGGGAATTTCTTGAAGTTATGGGAAGGAATTCCAGGTCTCTGCCATTGTCATAATTCAGAGTTAACTCTGACAAATTAATTACAGTTAGAGTTAAATAAATCAAACACTATAAATTAAAGACATAAAATAGAGCTAAATAAGTTACATTTAGAGCTAACTGGTCAGAGTTAAATGTTGACTTGTCATCTTTTAGAGTGGGAAAATACAGAACAGAGTTAATGGAGAAGTTCAGTTCTTGGTTGTTCTCAGTAACATCTGGAAGGTAGTTGGTGTCTGTGAAATGCAACTCCAGGTCTTGCAGGGTTGCTGTGCAGTTGATAAAACTCTGGAAACTGTTGTACGTGGATAGAGTTTAAAAAATCCTGGGAGAATGAGCACATGTTTTCCTGGTGTGTCTGCTCTGAACTTCTGTTGCAGTGGGTGGAAGAAGATGTCCTTGCTCCCAGAGACTCCTGCTGATCCTTAGTGCCAAGTTAGCACAAGAAAAATCACCTTGACTGGTTGTCACTCTGCTTATTGTACATACAGACAGAGGGTGTCATCTTCTCTGTCTGCCATGGCAGTGTGCAGACTTTAGGATGTGGAAACGTGATCACAGCAAAATTTTCAGGGAGCCTGAGGTTTAAAAATACCAACTCCTTTTCTGGGGGTGCTGAGTGAGATGCCAGTGGCACTTTAAAATGGCAGATTGTGAACTTACCAGTGCTTATTGAAGCTATAAGAAAAGTGAGAAGCCTGAGGGGCCCTACCCTTTAAGCATAGGCTGGTGCCTGAGATGCAGATGAGTTGGAGAGAAACCTGTAGATGCCTCTAAACAGGATTGTGGCTGTGGGACTGCAGGCTAAGTCTCTATAGTGGGTTTCTATTATCTTCTCCAAGCATTTTGCCTGTTGCATCTTACACTTCCCTGTGGGGCAGACCCTCTGCCCTTTCATGCACATGTATCCTATCTGTCCTCTGCTTCTCCACAGCTGCCTTGCCACAGTTTATTTGATTTTCCTTGGATTTCCCCTTGCCTATGCTCGGTCTTTAGACTTTTAAATTCTCATAGCCTCCCACCACCCTTGTTTTTGGGTCATGAGTCAGCCTGATGCAGCCAGTGGGCTCTGGGATCACATTTATTTAGAGGACTGCTCATTCCTCATCAGTAGTGTAGCACTGCAAGGACATTGCATCCATCAGGAGGGCTGCATGCACAACTGTCCAGTCCAGCTGCAGCAGTCCCACCGCCTTCTGCCTCTTCAACAGTAATGCAATAAAAAGCGTAACAGAGCACCACGCTGTGTCCAGGGAGTGCACGAAACCCCATGTCACTCGGTCATTGTGACTTTTTGCTGTGCAGAATGTGGTCTGAGTTGCCCCTGCCTTTATATCATATTCATCTTCTGTATTCAACTTTTGAGCAGGGTAGCAGGTATTCTTCAGCAGGCTGTGTCTGTCCCACCCTTCCTCAGTCCTCATGCTTATAGTAGAATTGGATTTGCTTTAAGGTCATGTTAAAGTTGCTGTGGCCCTGCCCAGGCCCATCCTGGACTTCTTTGCCCACTATAATGCCTTTTTTTTTGTTTTTACAATTCTTTTTAAGGAAAATGCAAAAAACGAGGAGATGGCTTGAAGCTGGAGAACGACCCTCAGGAGGTAAGTCACCTTGCACACACATGTGTCTCTTAGCAGGACACCTCTAGTCCACCTTTGATCCTTGGAGAGTAAGTTCTCTGTTTCCTCTGTAAGGCTGGACAGGCAGGCAGATGAGGAGCACTGAGATCCTTGACAGTCTTCACTCTTTTGCCCTATGCATTTTGTTCCTGTTCCTGACCTTGCTACAGCTTTCCTGCTGTTCTCCATTCTTTCTTTTGGGGAATGCCTGTGCTCCAGGTGTTCACTCGGCAGCTTTGTCCCTGTCTGCACAAGGGCAGTGCCAGGAAGCCCTTTTTGTAATGGGCCTCTTCTGAGACCTCAAGAAGCCACTCAGTGTGCTCTGGCTGCTCTCTCCATACTGGTGAGGGGAAAATCCTGAATCTTGGGTGTAGTTCTGGATCCCTCATTTCCAGAAGGACACTGAGGGGCACCAGAACTCTGAGGAATGATTGAAGGAACTGGGGAGGGGATTAACTGGAGAAAAGGAGACTGGGGGAGAGATGTTGAAATCAAAGGGCAAGACAGCAACACTGATCTGCAGAGAGCTGAGCAGTTAGTTCTGCGTATGGCTCAGGGCATTGAAGAGATAACTCCTTCACCAGGGTGCCAGTTCTGCGCAATCAGTGTGATCAGATGAAGAGAATTTACTTTTAAAATATCCTCCTAAAGGAGGAAGCCTGTATAGGGACAGACATCACAGCCACTTCTTCCTTTGCAAACATGGTTGCCTTTTGCACCCCTGGGAAATAAGTGAGAAGTTTTCCATAGGCACCAAATTGTAGCAGGAGCCTTGGAGTTTGAGTGGTGGCCAGCATTGACTGTGCTTTGCAGTGTACAGAGTCCAAATGATGAAAAGCAGATCAGGCACTAATAAATACTTAGAACCCTGCATAACTGGATTGGCAAAGAAATGGTATGAGAGCTGTGTCCCTGTCCTCAGTCCCTCTGTCCTATGGCTTATATGTTAGTACAGAATTTGGAGGCACAGGGGAATGAGGCAGTTTCAGCAATCTCAGTCAGACATGGTTTTGTCAGAAACTGTCGGGGGCGGGGGGGTCAGTGAGCAGCGGAAGCTGTGAATCACCAGATATCCTGCTTAAATGACAGTGATGTGAAATCCACAGATACTTCTTGTAGTGCCTTTTCAGTACCGTATCAGGTGTGTCCTATACAAGCCTGAGATAATCTCAAATTATTTACTGCTTCTTTTGTCTTTTGTTTCCTCAGGCAGAGTCAGAAATGGCTCTGGATGCAGAGTTCCTGGATGTCTATAAAAACTGCAACGGTGTAGTGATGATGTTTGACATCACCAAACAGTGGTAAGACATCTTCAGCAGCATATGTCACACTTGGATAGTGCCATCGAATAGCTTATAAACAAACCTCTTGATTCCCAGGTGGACTCTGGAGCTGATAACCAGCCTAATGAGTTGAAGCAAGCTCATGGAGCTTTATCTTCTGACATGTCTTTTAATAGACTCCTCTTCCAGGCTTGTGTCAAACCAGCAGTCTCTCTGTGGACCTGTGTCCTGCACTTCATGGAACACTGCTGTTCTGAGGCTCTGTAATTAGTGCAGTCACAGATGTCAAGTGTGTATAAAGCCCCGCTCTCCAGAGCACAAGGGAAGGGGCAATGCTAGTGAGCAATTCCCAGGAAGACTGGCATTGATGCGGATTATTCAGAGGCCCGAGGCTGCACTAACAAACAGAAATAATGAGCTACTCATTTTGCACATCTGCTGACAAGAGTGAGAGACATATGTAAGCCTGAGTAGAAAGGGGATGTGGTAAGAGTTTCTGCTTTGCCTTTAAAAGCATGTGTTTTACAGGTTTGGTATGGGTCAGTGGGGTCACTGACAGCCAAAGGGAGGGAATCTTTCTCTTCAACAGACCCCACACCATTCACAGGACTGAGGGAACTGTTGCTGCTGGTGATGTGGGTCTGCTGATGGAAATAGATTATTAAGCTTGTCAAGTGTTTCTGAATAAAGAACAATACAACTGATTTACAGTTAACAGATTTAATCTGTCTAAAGGGGGCAAAGAAACCATAGTCTTTTTTTGTGATTCTTGCATGGAACCACTCATAGAATGAGGTTTCCCACTCATCTGCCTGTATCTCTTTCTCCTCCGGTGAAGGACATTTAACTATATTCTGAGGGAGCTTCCTAAAGTGCCGACCCATGTTCCAGTGTGCGTGCTTGGGAATTACCGAGACATGGGGGAGCACCGGGTCATTCTGCCTGGTGACGTGAGGGACCTCATTGACAACCTAAACAGGTAAGATGGCACTGGGGTCACCAGACAGGGAACAGGCCTTGGCTACTCTGTCACCAGCCATGAATAACCATACTGCTGCTGTGGTTACATCACCTTCATCCTTGAACCCTCTGCCTGGCTTTTGAGCTTGCCTAAGTCTGAGTGTCTTGTGCAGCAGGTACAGTTCACACGATGGAATCTTTTTCCTTACATCTGGGACCATGTTCTGGGCAGATTTAGCTTATTCCTGTAAACTGAGTGCCTACTACCTATGTGCCTTTCAAAAGTACTTTTCGCAGTAAGTCATCTTGCTGGTTAGTCCTTCTTTTGTGAAAGGATCCTTTCACTGCAGCACAACTCTTCTCTACTCCAAATAATCCTGTCACAAGAGAGCCAGCCAGGGCAGCTACTTTGTTCTTCCTTAGAGAGCATCCCCACACAGTGCTTACTGGGCTCAGCCAAGTCATCCACTCCCCTCCCTTGCCAGCCAGCCAAGATTTTCCCTTATGCAGAGATCTGAGGCACTCTGTTGTTTAGTACAGAATCTTATTTGTTACGCAGGGTTCAGTAGATTGTACCTTTTTGTGCTGTTACATGTTTTCTTGTCTTTTCCATTTTCCTTAAAAAAAGATAATAAAATCATAGAATCACAGACTTGTGGGGTTGGGAAGGGACCACTGGAGATCATCCAGTCCAACCCCCTGATAGAGCAGGATCTCCTAGAGCAGATCCCACAGGAACAGTCCAGGCAGGTTTAGAATGTCAGCACATTCTCAGACTCAGAGACTCCACAACCTCCTTGGGCAGCCTGAGCCAGGGCTCTGGGACCTCACAGGGAAAAAGATATTCCTTGTGTTCAGATTGAAACTCCTGTTTCCAGTTTGTGCCCAGTGCCCCTTGTCCTGTCACTGGGCATCACTGAGAAGAGTCTGGTCCCGTCCTCCTAGCACTGGCCCCGTAGATACTTTTAAGCCTTGGTGACACCCCCCTCAGTCTCCTCTCTGGGCTGAACAGGCTCAGTGTGCTCAGCCTCTCATCATCATGTCTTTACAAGTTCATCTCCATATATGATTTAGCTGAGTTTAATGCCCACTTCTAATGCTTGTGACTCAATACGGGTCTGTTTGGGTTTTTGAAACAAAGCCTCCACTGAAAATGAACAGCTTATACCACTGTAAACCAACAGTGTAGTAAACCAATGGCCTGGTGTCCTGATACAGTGTTTTCTAGTCTGGCAGCCACATGACAGTGTAACACAACAACTGATGCATTCTGCCAGCCTTCGGGAGAAGCCTGGAGTGAATTTTGTCTGCAAACGAAATAATGAATCTAGCAGAATGAGCTGCTAGCCTGCATTTGGGGTAGAGGGGTTGCCTGGCAAATAATGGTTTTTCGTGGTGTGTAGCTCAGCAACTGCCTATGCTGTGCCTGTGCGGTCTGTGTCCTTTGTTGTACAGTTTCCTTCTCTCTACCTCTGTGCTCGAGACAGGCCTCCTGGCTCCTCATATTTTCGTTATGCTGAGTCTTCCATGAAGAACAGCTTTGGCCTCAAGTACCTGCACAAGTTCTTCAACATCCCCTTCTTGCAGCTGCAGGTAAGACAGAGGGTATTTATCTTCCTGGCAAGAAAATTGCATCCAGTAATGTAGCTACCAAGTGAAGAATGTTATTGATGTGCATTTGTTATGCTTTGTGGTTAAGTTCTGTTCAGTTAAAACTCAGATGAGAAGAGGTTGGGTCATGATCTGGACAGTTCAGGGACAGCTGTTTGCTGAAAATCTCTGCCCTGGTGGGAACAGCTCAGATCCCATGAGGTCCAGTTCTCATATTTCCTTCATAACAGAGCAGGGAACATATTTCCTTCTGGGTGGACTGGGTGGGCATGGAAGAGTGGAATTGTCAACTGTGGTCGTTCAGAAGAGGAGCCTCTGTGGTGGTCATACATGTGACATCGTACTTGTGAAGTCATTGTTTTCTGCTTGATGGAGAAAACCTAGCGCTTTTGATCTTGATTATCGTTCACCAGTAAACTGGAATGTGTGGGTTTCCTCACTAAAATGCTAATTTGGAAGAAGCTTGGATGTATTAGTGGTTGTCACCACATCCTCAGGCTACAGAGTGGAAAGAACCAGGGTAAGAAAATGGAATGTAAAAAGAACTCGGTAAAACAAGACTTGCTGCTCAGTGGAGAAGATCAAGATCTGCCAGTATGATGTGAGCTAAATGTTTGGATTTATAACCTCAGCTCATACGGTGAAGCGATGTCCTGTGGAAATCATGCAGAATAATTAGTCACCAGGTTTCTTTTTATTGGTTTTGTATCTCTCTCCCATTTTTCGCAAATGATAAGAGACACAGACATGAGCACAGCCTTCCTGCCGGGTTTGTTTCTGAAAGCTGCTCGTAATGATGCAACTGGTGATCACATAGGTGATGATTTTCCTGTAGTTACAAACAGAAAATGCTAAAGCCTTTGTGCAGCTTTAGGATGTGAATCTCATGGGACCTTCATTTAAGTGGGCCACATTAAGTAAACATGAACTACTAACTGGAGACCAGGAGACCCAAAGAACTTGCACAAATCTTGGTCTTCAGGGAAACAAATCTGATTGAACCTTTGGCTGTTCAGCATTTCCAATGATACATGCATAGGTGACCAGAGGGAGATGATGTCCAGTATATTCATCGAGGACCTGGATGAGGCATGAGAGGGCACTGTCAACAAGTTTACTGATGACACAGAGTTGGGAGGAGTGACTGACACGCCAGACGGCTGGGATACCTTTCAGCGGGA
>VZRI01011361.1:278-45438 GCA_013397515.1 Upupa epops
TTCTAAGCTCTTGTGTAGCTTTGTGAGGCATCGTCATTCTCATAGAAATGGTGCTACCACATGTTCCAAGACAAGTGTTCGAACGTGTGGGATTCAAAGCACATCAGAAGCAGGCATTCCATAAGCACCATTGCTCACTCCTTGAAAGATGGCTTGAAATATTTTGTGTTTATTTTTTGGGTTTTTTTCCTTTTGTTCCTGAGAAAAATCCCAGCCCTTGGAATTTGGCCATTTGGGAATATCCTCAGATTTCACTGGGAGCCAGAAGTACAGTCAAAGCTCTTGTTAGTTGCCAAGGAAGTCATAGAGTCATCCTATCATCAGGGGTGATGGATCCTCGAAAGGTCATCTAAACCAATCCCCCTGCCACAGCAGGATCCCCCTGACCAGAACATTATGGATTGGAAGCGACCTAGAAGGATCATCCAGTCCAATCCCCCTTCCACGTGGAAAAGAAAAGCCATTAAATATCTTTACTGAATGGAGTGTGGAATGACCAGATCCTACACATAAACCCGGGAGTTTAGCTACAGTAGCGGTAGGGTTTGAGTCTCATGAGAGCATGGTTTAGTGGGCATGGTGGTGTTGGGTTGATGGTTGTCTTGATGATCTTAGAGGTCTCTTCCAACCTTAGTGATTCTATGGTTCAGTGAATGCTGTTGTGTACTCAGGAATGCCACGGAGTCAGAGAAAAACCTCACGATGTTCATAAAATCTTGAGAAAAACACTTGAAATGAGACACTATTTTTGCTGTCTAGACAGAGATTTGGAATTGTGAAGAACGTCTTGCTGCCACATTCTGGAAAACGGAATCTTTGCTGCAGTTGTCATAATTTCGCAACTTTTATTCTTGCAATATTTAATGCTCACTTTTCAAGATCATAAATATTTACTGATTTCTCAGAATTAAGAGTGATGATGTTGCCACTGTCTATTGGATTCTAGTGTCCAGAAAGGGAAACTGTGGCTTGTTCTTCCAGAACATTCTGGAATAACGGAATGTGAGAGCATCCAANCCCTTCAGATACAGGAAGACTGCTAGAAGGTCCCATCAGAGTCTCACCAGACCAGGTAGCCCAGAGCCCCATCCCATTTTTTTTGCAAAAAGCAAAACCACTACTCAATGAGACAACTAGGAGGAGTCAAGGCAGAAGCTCATATAAAAACTTAACAAAAGGATATCTGTTAATGTCTGGGCATTGTCAGCTCACTGTCCACCAGCAGAAGACTCCTTTTCCCCTGAAAACAAATGTAAGTCTTGCCAACACTATCTGTGTTTAGGGTTTTTTTTATGCAAAAGCACTCACCCAGTTTGTTGAAGAGGTTTCCTTTACATAAACGGGGAAAAGTTGATGTAAAATGGCATCCAAAAGTTTGGAGGAACAAGGGTTAACTGCAACTTCTTTGGGTTTGAGCATAGAAGTCAATATTGGGGGAACATGGGCTACTCAACATTTAATGGTCGTGTGAAACGACACACCAGTATTGGTATTTGCTGAAGTTTGGCCAACTTTGGAACAGGAAGAAACCCCTTGGAGTCACAAAAGTGAACCTCCTGATTTATCACTGGTGGAGACAGTCACTAGTCCAGCTCCAGAGCTGGGGAAAAAACAAGCCTAAAGAGTAGATGGTTGCAACAGGACACAGCCCAGCAAGGTGGTGAGCTCATCATCAGTGTGGATTTACAGAAGGCTGATAACCTTGAGATCGGGATCCAGAAAAGCTGTGGAAATTCCTTTCAGAGATGGGGACCATTTGCAGTCAATGATTTGGAGGCAGTCTCTTCTCAGAACGTAAGTGCTTTCGCTGCCAAAGCAGGAAGGGTTACGCCAGGCAGGTTCAGGGACAGTTGTCTGGGAGAACTGGGAAATGCCAGATTTCACATTTCTGGGTTTTTAACTGTTGAAAATCTTGGTGGCTGGAGGCAACTACATTGTTCTGTCTCCAACCCAGGAGGTGGCACTGGTAATGGCAGAACCTATTTGGCTGCTCCTGACCAGTGAGCTGAGGCTAATTGCATAAATGAACCCAATTCATTTGGACTGAGATGAACTAGAAAATGATTCTACAGTCACCTAACCAGCTTTTTCTAGAATTAAATGATATTTCAGCCCCAGCAGCTGATAAGTAGTAGATAAGTGTCTGTGAGCAAGTCCTGATTCAAACCATGTACAACTTCCTGGTTGCTTTAAACCACCTAACATTTCTTCCCTGAGCTGTTAATTGAGTATTAGGTAAATATTAATTTCATGCTGGAATAATGAATCAAAATTCTAATTAATTGTCACAATCCATCATCTTCTGGAGGATATGAGCAGCTCCAACTGAGGGACAGTGGAGGCACAAAGACTCCACTCAAGGTCAGGGACACTATTTTCAGACATCTTCTAATGCTCGGCAGTGTTAGGTTGACTGTTGGACTTGATGATCTTAATGGTCTTTTGAAACATAAATGATTCTGTGATTCCATGATTCTATGGTTCTGGTGGTCAGGCATGCAAAGTCAGGTCTGTAAAAAGACTGCATCTCTCCTGAAAAGCCTTGTTTGGTTTGCATTCTCCATAAGACACGAGTTTCAAGGCTATGAATGTACCAATGGACCTTAACTGCCCTGACTATCTGTACATCACTCCAACCATTATCCAGGCCAGCCTTATCTGGGGAGTGGGTGTCCCAAATGAGACTGATAAGGACATTTAGTAGATGTTGGTGTGCTCAGGACCCTGATGACATAGGCTCAGACCAGATTTAAGAAAGACATTTTTTCCAATGGCAGTCATGAAACACTGGCCCAGGTTGCCCAGAGAGATGGTAGATGCCCCAACCCTAGAAAGTGCTAGGGTAGGTTGGATGGGGCTTTGAGCAACCTGCTGTATTTGAAGATGTTCCTGCTCACTGCAGGGGGTTTGGCCTATTCAAGCTTTGAAAGTCCTTTCCAACACAAACCATTCTGTATTCCTTTAATTCTATGTCAAGCACACAAAGGCCACAGCATCCCTTAGTCACATCCCAGCTCAGGCTGTCCTGGTGACTGGCACATCTTGGGAGCATAGGAAACCACCATGGGACGTCTGGCTGCAGTAGGCAGTTGCAGTCATTCATTCATTCATTCATTCATTCATTCCTGGCAGAACTGGCACCTCTGAGGCTGAAGCAGAAGTTTGTATTTTAAGAGATATGAAAACCTAGTCCTGCTGATACCAGGTGATGGGAAGGTGCTTCAACAGGAATATGCTGAGGGAAACACAGCACCCTACAGAAAGGATTGTCAGTAGCTGAACATGTTCTCTTGTAGTTAGCAGACTGCTTGCTGGTGCTGTGCCCTTAAGCTACAAGCAAGACGATTTTTCCAACCATCTGAAACCATCTATGAATGCCTGAAAGGATCACTGCGGAGAAGAGAAGCAATGGCTCAGGGTACCAGGGAATAAATCAATTACTGTACTGAGAGATGTAGATGCAATTACTCAGACGTCTCTCAAAGGCTGCAGGCAACAGGTCTCAACATGTAAAGTTACCGATCACTGTAATGGGAACATCTATGAGTCTGAGATTATGACCAACGCTGAGCACCAAGAGAAAGGGCTGAAGTATTGAGGAAGAAGCAGAAAGGAGAAGCTGGAGGATGACAGAGGTTTGAGTGGGTTGAAAAAACCTCTCTGAACTTTAAAAATAAGCGTGAGGGAGAATATAAAATAAACTAGTTGAAGCCCGCAATCCTTTGGGGTTTAAACAGCCAGCGAGCAGAAAGAATCTCCAGGAAAAAAAATCATTGGAAATGTTTAGTAGCTAATGCCAAGAATGTTCTGCCCAAAATGCCCAGGGGAAATTCTAGGGCACAATGGCTAGTTTCAAGTTTCCTGAGCAGCTGCGTTTTGGCTTCCCAGAAGAGGTCAGTCTTTCCCAAGGCTTTGTGTTGGGTCGCCCAAGTCTTCCAAAGGATAAGAACCACGGAACAATGACCTGGTTGGATAAAAGCAAGGAACAGCAAGAGCCTGTCCAGACCCCAGCTGTAGCCTCAGGTGAAAGCGAGCTCATTGCAAGTGTGAACTCACCTGGGTAGTTTGACAAACAATTGACCTAATGTTCCCAGGATGTGGAAATTAGCTCTGCCTTGCAGTGAGCTGGGGGATGAGATGGGAACAAGCAGCTTAAATAAAACCTCAAAATTCATACTTTTGTTCAGCAACATCTACTTTCACGTGCATGCATGCATGGTGAAAATCCTTTCCCCTCCTTTAATGCTCTGGCAAAGACCTGGAAGAGTCTTTCTCTGTTAGAAAAATGGGTCTTAAGAAAATATAACAAGGCCTTGCTCCCTAGAAGGAGTTTGCAGAGTTACTAAATTGGAATTGGGCACCCAACCCTGGGAAACATCTTGGCACCCTGGTCCTCCACCTGCAAAAATACAGGATCCTTCCACCTGTGCTGTTGGTAACAGCTCTAACTTGCCCCATTCATGTGTTTCTGGGTCTCCTGTGGGCTGAGCTTTCCCAGTGGGCTGTCACAAGTTCCACAGAGGAGATCCATTCTTCTGGATATGTATTTTTATAGCTTGTGGCAGCCGTGATGAACTTCAAGCCGATACTTAGATGATTGCATACATTTGGAGAGATGCTGAAACGTTTTGCTTGACAGATCAACCCTCCTTTTTTTTCCATTGCTGCCTTATCCAAATTTCAGTCTGAAAGTCCTGGAAGGTCACGCTGATATTAACCCTTTCAATACTGGTGTGATGGCTGCAAAAGTGTGCATGGAACTCATGTGGACCTGGGACTTAATACAGTGAGGAAGAGATAAAAAGAAGCTCTGATATAAGACATAAAAGAGAGGAGGGTGTAGTGACATTCAAGAGGTAGCTAAGTTGGTCACAGTAAAAGCAATCTTTTTTCCTGCATGGTGGTCAGAGCTATAAATTACTAGGTAAATAATAGTTAAGAGCCATATTTGAGAAAATATTTCAGTCCTTAAATTCTGGTACTAAATATTTCACCCCGTATAATCTAGTACGTTCTCCTTGATCTCCCAGCCTTCCGTTGATTCTGGACTACTTGCAAAATGCAGACCTTACTTGTACCCAAAACCATTTTGAATGCAGGATCCTGCCTGATTCCTTGTATGGGTTGGCATTGCTGGACGACCCAACACTCGTGTCATAACAGGAGCTCGTCAAAATCTTTCAAATCGGATCGAAATGTTCCTTTAGGGTATTTACAAAAAGACAGAGGGAAAAGTATTTCCTTTCATTTTGATGCCCTTCTCTTTTCTTCACATGTCAAGATGGATGTCCAGAGAAGCAAGCGTTTCAAATCTTGTTTCAACTTTTTTTTCCCCCTCCCTTGTGATTTCTTGACCACCAGAAGGGCAATATCTTGATTTTCAGAGCCTTTTGTGCATTATCAGTGTTGCACAATCAAAGGTTGTAGCTTTGGGGTTTATGACTCCAGTTCAGTCATGTCTTCTTTACCCATTTCTCTGTGTAGTATCACATGATGGCGTTAAGTACATCCTGCCTGTGTGCAACTGGGAAGATCAGGCTTCTACCATAGAATGTATCTGATTTGAGACATTGACATGACTTTGACAGTTGGATTCGATGATCTTGGAGGTCTCTTCCAACCTTAATGATTCTATGGATTGATTCTATGATAATGGACTGATAATGCACTGATAACTGCTTTTTTCCCACAGACAGGTCTCCGGGATGAGCAAAGCCCATGGATATGGCCCATCCCAACCTAAAATAGGGAAAAGAACTGGGTGAGAAGAGACATGCTCAGTACCCATTAGTCTTTGTAGATGATTAAGGGAATCTACTTGGAGATTTCGCTTTTGAAGGAGCTGAAAATCCCTGAAATATAAATCTTCTTCCATTTAGGAACTTGTCAAGATGACAACAACTACATTGCAGTCTTCTTACATCTTCTACCCTCTACTTTGTCCTGGACACAGCTTTTCCTCTGCCCCTTCCAGGTTCGCTGGTGCCGCACTCTCCCTTCAAAGCAGCTTGAAAGGAAGAATTTTAGATCTTTCTCATTCTCTTTCACCCTCAATTTGTATTTTTCACCTTCCCAGCATCAAGAACCAGTTAGTCTTTTCATTTTCTCCTCCTTTCTGAAGAAAAGAATTGATCAGGAATTTGAATACTGTGAGTCACTCCCCTTTGCCCCCTTTCCCCTATCCTGCTTGCTTTCTCCCCACTGTCCCAGCTCTTGGTGTATAAATCATTTTCTGTGGTCTGCAGCTCAGCTGGAAAAGCTAACAAAATGGGTCTATAATGTCACCAGCATCTAATTTGGTGGATTTATGGGGTCTGGCCTTAAGTACTTGCTGCTTTACGGTGTGTGAGTTCACTCCTGCAAGAACTCTCTCTGGTCTACAGCTCTTTATCCTTGACTGTGGCTGTCTGCAGTCTCTGGGTCTCCATGATGGGCAGGTATCTCTCCCTTGGAAAATGGGAGCTCTCCTTTCTGCCCACCAATTACCTCTTCCTGATGAACCCAGAAGAGGAAGACAAAAAATTCCTGTGGCCAAGAAGGTGAAGTGCTGATGGCAGGAAACAGATGTAGTGCTTAACCATGGCAGGCTTGTTGAGGTTCATGTATTGAGCAGAAGCCACACAGTTGGATCCCTCTTTTAGCTTCCTCACACATAGGTTTCTCATTCAGTTTTTTTTTCATCTTCATATAGATCTTCGTGACTAGCATTGTCAGATAGAGGGGAATCACCAGGCAGGATCAGCTGCTTTACTGAGGGTGTTTGTTTATAAATTTCTGCTGTCAAAGAAGCTGTGTTGGAAGGTGTCAGTCCCATGTTGCATGGCTTGACTTAGGCAAAAGAAGCTCAAGATACTGTATTGTTGCTGGTCAACATCCCTCAGATGAAACCCTTCTGTCTGCAGTAGCATTGTGTCTAGTAGCAAGATACCCCCTGGAAGACCTAGAGCTGGTGAGCCTCAGCTCTAACAATCCATTAGTACCCTGGCATTTGCCCCAGAAAAACTGGCTTCAACTTCATGCACTCCATGCATCTGAGCCAGCTGCTGCTCAATGGGCTAAGAATGAAGTCTTTGCTTTCCCTATTCTGTTATCAGACACAGTCCCCAAGCACATTGGGGATTGAGACCCACTGTCTCAAAACTGTTTGTGAGGCCCTACATGAACAATGGGAGTCTATGATCTTAAAGACTTTTTCCAACCTAAACAGTTTTGTGATTCTTTTCTATGAAGATATCAGACAGATCTTGGAGGATGGAATTAACTCCATCTTGCAATGCTTCTGGGGTAACAATTCTCACAACGCAAAACTCTAATGCATGAGTGGAGAGGAGGGACCCTGGAGTGACTTTACCTAGAGCCAGGTGTCAGAATGGCTGTGACACATGGGCTGAGGACACCCGGATGACTTTGAAGGAGCTCAGCTCCAAGCAGAAATGATGTTCTGCTACTTAAATGTGCTAGTTGTGTCTAGGTGAATAGTCAGGAGGAGCATCTGCACGGGTGCCCAGGATGGTGGCTGAGTCACCATCCCTGGACGTGTTTCAAAGTCATATAGATCTAGAGCTTAAAGCCATGGTCTAGCAGTGGCATTGTGACCGCTGTGTTAATGGTTGGACTTGATGATCTTAAAAGCCTTTCCAACCTAAACAATTCTGTGATTATATAATGTTAACCATGCTTGAAGTGTAGAACTGAAACCAAACAGGGTCTGGCAACAGGAGAGCCATCTTCTCAATGTTCTCAGTGATCTTCTCACATCACATCTCTGACCATACACGTATGTGTATATCTGCCCTTACATGTATAGGTATTTATATTCCAGGTATAAAACCTGGGATAATTCAGATACCACAGCTGCAATGAAGAAGTGTTGGCTCTCTTTCTTATGCTCTCACTCAGATATTTGCAATCTGGACATACATCTCTTTTCCAGGATAAACATACTTTCGGACAGAAGTATGTGCTGCAGCATGGGTCAGGAAAGGGATGACAGCTCTGATTTACATACCATTTCCCTTGCCTTAGCATATTAAACAGGTTTCTTCTCCATCCACTGCTTCTTCTCCCTGGGGCATCACATCTCATGGAAACCAGTGATGCTTTGTGGAAAGCTGGGGAGAAAGACCTCCTGGGGGAACAATCTGTCTTGTACCTAAACTATGCGTGGCATGTTTCGGCCTCGGGTCCTTGTGAGTGAGTATAGCTGTGGGGATGTCTGGTTCAGCCTATTGCTTTAGGCCCTGCTGAGATGTGGGTTTAATATACAGCATTCCCCATCAAATAATGTGGACAAAGTTCTTCATGGACCCTTGATCTATCAAGTCAAGTTGTTCTCCCCACCTCCTGAGGTGAACCCACAAGACTGCCCAGCTGTATGAGAAAGCGAATATAGCAAACCTCAAAGGATGGAGAAACTGAGGAAGGGCTTGTGGGTGGGAACCTGTCCAAAATCACACCGCAAATGTCTGGGAGAGCCAGAAGACCAAGCCAGATCTGTGGACTCCCACTGATTTACGTATGTGCACAAACCACAAAGACCATCCAGCCTCACTTTGAGAACCCACAAACTGCCCGCAGCTCCTCTTGCTGTGACAAAACCATTCTGAGTACTTCTGTTGATGCTCTTTTCCTATCATGCTCACTCTTGAGGGGAAAGATCTAAGATTTAGGAGAAAGAAGACTTTAGAAAAGGATCTTTGCTTTGGTGATAGTTTTTGGTTGAGCTAAGATATTCATCGATATTCATCTTTGTTTTATGTGAGGCCTTTTGATTTTCTACTCTTTGACAGATGTCCCCAGAATTCTTTAATTCTGTAGAATTTTTGACAACTATAAACCAAACAAATTTCTTTCTACAGGATGAAATAGTTTTTCCCATCAGCTCCAAAATTATAGAATCATAGAATCATTAGGTATTGGAAGGGACCTTGAAAGATCATCCAGTCTGATCCCTCTGTCACAGTGTGACAGACCAAGTCACACAGGAACACATGTAGGAGGGTCTGGAACATCTCCAGAGGAGACTCCACAACCCCCATGGGCAGCCTGTTCCAATGTGCCAGTACCCTCACTGGGAAAAAGTTCCTGCTGATATTGACATAGAACCTCCTATGTTCCAGCTGGCACCCATTGTCCTTTGTCCTATCACCAGACGACCTTGAGAACAGCCTGGCTCCATCCTCCTGACACCCACCCCTCACATATTTACAGACATTTGTGAGGTCACCCTTCAGCCTCCTTTTCTCCCAGCTCAAGAGACCCAGCTCCCTCAGCCTTTCCTCATAATCTTCCTTCATCACCTTTGTAGCTCTATGCTGGACCCCCTCCTTGAACTGATGGGCCCAGAATTGCACACAGTACTCCAGATGTGGTCTCACCAGTGCAGAGTAGAAGGGGAGAAGTTAGCAACACTTTTGTTTTTTTGTACTGAAATGCTTTAAACCCATTTCTTTAAAACATTTGAAAGCAAATAGTTTTTGTTACTTGGATTCTCATCAGACCCATTCTTATCACAGAGTGGCTCCTCAGATAAATGAACCCAGGAGAGGAGATGGCATTGTGACTTCTGCAATAGTAAAGGACCCTTCCCTAACCCCCAATATTCCTGTGTTTATCAGTTCTTAATTTCTCTTTCTCCGTGATGATACAGGTAGCAAATAGTTCAATAGGTGACTGGTGATACTGGTGCCATTTAAACAGCTGTCTCTGCACAAGCTAAGGCTTTGCTATGAAATAACCTTTCTGTCATTCCATTCCGAGCTCTGGAAAGACTTTTAGAGCAGTAAGGAGTAAAATTACTGTGACAGCCATGTCTAGATAGTGTGTTACCATTCAGGTCTCTCATCTAGGGGTCTCAGACTGTTGAATGAAGCTGAATTCTGCCAAAAGCTGTGAGAAAGTGATTCCTTTTGAGTACTGGGAAAATAAATGTAATGGAGTGGGATTCATCTTGCTTTGGATCAGCAGTCCAAGGTGAATCAGAGCTCTCTGCAGCCAAGGTATCTTTAGGAGGTGATTTGCCTCCTCTGTATTAAGACAAGATGCATCAGAACTCCAGGGGTCTCATTTTGACTCCCTAGAGCATGGAGGGAGCCAGAAGGACCAGCTTAAACCATCTACCTGGTTTTAGTTGGCTGAAGGTGGCAAGATAAATCCAATCCCAGGTGTCAAAGAACTACGGGACATGTTGAAGGAATCACCTCACCTCAACTGATGGGTTATTAGGAATTTTTCTCTTTTCCTTTGTTCAGCTCCTCCTTGAGGAGGATGCTGTGGGTGGGGTCGTCATTAGTGGCCTGTTGATGATTGTAGTGCTGAAGAGAAGTCATGACATGGAGTAATAACCACCCGGGTTAACATGATCCACTGCACAGAATTACACTTGCTGAAGCTCATGGCATTTGTCTGACAGATCCTTACTCCTCTAGAGCTCAGGGAGGTGACTTCTGCCATTGCTGAGGCTGCGGAGTCTCAGGAGATGAACTTACTCTTTCATACTCTTGTTTTATGACTCTGTGATGATCAGGAGACAGGAAGGAAAGACCTCAGAAGTGAAATTGTCTCAACAAATCCCTCAGAGACATCCTACTCCGTTAGCAGTCCTCACAGCCGCAGAGCGCCGGCATGCATTTTCCTGTCAACACCCTTGGAGAGAAATCTGAGCCCCGGTGTTTAAAGCCAGATGCTCAGCTTCCTTCCCTGCCTGCACACATGCCAATCTGTTAGGTTGGCCTCCTGCCTGTTCCCAGGTGCTGTGCCAGGATCAACAAGCCCCAGATACCAAGGGAAGAGATGTGGCCTGGGAGAGCCTCTTGAAACCCTCATGCTGACATACCCCCTGAAAGAGGATCCTCACTGTGACGACTCATAGCAAATGGTTGCCTCATGCTTCATGGTAAGGAACACGAGCGTTTTGTGGACTAGATGTCTGGCCTGCTTTGCTATTTTTGTACCTAGCAAGGGTCTAAGTTACTGGAGGGGAAGGCCAGGCTCTTTACCATGTTTGGAAAATCAAAGCCCTGGGAGCAGGCATGGTGCTACTGGACCAAACTATGGTCAGAGGGTTCCTTTCACCCTGTTTTGCCTAGCTGAGACACTAGCCCAGTACCGTGGACACGTTCCTGTGACACTGCAGTGGTCTTTGGCTTTGACCAGGTCTCTCTGATCTGCTTGCTTTCATACCTTTTGCCTTTTGGACAGGGTGGCAGATGCCAGATAGTGTGTTTACAGCAACTCACCCAGTAAGATCTAGACCTCAGCTGAGTCACTGATGAGCTCTTCCAAGAAACAACCTATAGAAATGCAAGCATTGTGAAACTGCCCCTTATAAAGGAGTCATAGCCTCAGCTAAGCAGGGTTCTCCAGGCACTCCAGAAATAAATTCAGGAGAACAGAAGCCCATACAGTCCCATAACCTTTCTCTAAGCACCATCAGCATTAAAAATCTAGGAAAATCTAAATTGCAGTTAAATCCTTTTCCTGGTTCATGCTTTGAGAATGAAAGATTTAAGGACTTGATGAAATTATTACATTTGCTGCCTTTCATGGACTCACTTTTTGGGTGTTCTTCTGTGTTTCTTAGGAATTACCTGGTTTTTCTGGCCTTCACAAATTCCTGTGCTTACAAAAGCTGCAGTTTTCACAGACCTGTAGATAACTCTGTGTGAGATCAGTATGGAATAACCTGCTTTCAAGGTGATTGTCTTTCCTGCAGACAGAGAGTCATTCACAGAAGTCCCCATAAACAAGAGCTTCCTACCTGGCTGCTAGAGATTATAGAACTCAAACTCCTATTTGCTTTGGGAAGGATGCTGCAGAGAAGGTAAAGTTCTGATAGAGATGATTACACTGAGAGGTTGTTTCTGACAGTTCCTGATTTAAACAACTAAATGGAATGGGATGAGTGTAGCTGGCATTCACGTGGAGCCAAAATCAAAGGAAGATGGAGCTGCATGATAATCTGCAGATGAGAGGGTGCCTGGTTTGTTAGATTTTCTCTGGTCATTTCATGGAGGGCAGGGATGGACAGTAAGAACTGCATGGTTCACATTTGCTTTAGAGTAGACCTAAAAGCACCAAGTAGCAAGATTGGGAAAGACACCAGAGTAATGCACTTACAGGTCTATTATGTTACTCCTTCCAAGCAGGAAAACCTCATGAGATAAAGTACCTTACTAAAGCAGCAACTTCATCTTTCTGTGTAGGTTACATCTCATTGAACCTCAGCCGAATTCAGGACGTTTCCTCTAAGTAGTTGTCCAGTCCTTCCTTGTGCTTAATAAGGAATGTCACCTCCAGGAGCAGGCCAGGAGACAGACCTCCACCAGGCTCAAACACATCTCAGAAGATGGGGTGAATCAGATGTCATCATCTGAACTGACTCTAAAGGATTTCAGGATGTGATTTACTTAGAGAAGGTATCCAGGTCAGGATTTGCTCCCAGAGCCTCTGCAGAAGCAGCTGATCCAGGGAGCTTATCTCTGCAGCAATTGCAAAGAGGCATTTGTTCAGCTGTCTTGCAGAAAACATGAATTTCAACCTCATGTATCAGCAACAGCAAGGAGGGACTTGCAGACAGATAAACTCCCTGCTTATAGCTGGCAGCCCTGTGTCATTCAAACCAAGAACTCTCAACTGCTGTGTCCACCTTCTTCCAGAAGAAGAGGCCTCTTTCTACTGTACATTTTCTGGATTTCTGATCAGCATTTTGGAGTTTCTGTTTCTCATCAAGCATGCATCACGAATCTGACCAGATAGTTGGCTTCCAAGACATTTCCAAGTGAAAATATAATCTGAAGCTCAATTACACAGCAGTAAATTCCCCACTGAATACTTCTGTTTGTCAAATCCAGAGCAGTTTCATCTCCCAACACCACCACCTCCGCCCTTGGAATAAATCCTGTGAAGTATAAATAGTGAGAAGCAAAAGAATTAGGGGGGATGTGAAACAGTGGGGCTCTTGTTCTGTAACACTGAAGTGTGAGAACTGAGGAGGGTGAGTCTGTCTGGGTGAATCATGAGCTGCCCAAGTTTCGCTTACAGCCCATGTCTTCGTGTATAGTCTCGTCGCCTTCAAACATTAGACTGTTTCACTGCAGAAAACCCAACAAGGAGAAAATTCAAACCCTTGGGTTTTTCCATGAAGAAAAGTGAAATAAAGCACTCCAGATAGAAAAACAAATTTTAGTTAATTCTGTTTCCTAATAGTGATGTAGGCTGGGGAGGGTACCAGTGGTTGCACCTATACCGGTTTATAGAATCATAGAATTGTTTGGGTTGGAAGGGATGTCAGAGATCATTGAGTTCCATCCCTTCTGCAACAAGCAGGCTCTCTGGAACTAAAGCCTGCTGGACAATGTCCATATATGGATGTAATATATGACTGCATCCATACATTAAAAAGTCTTTCTTCCCAAATCAGGATCATAGAATCATAGAATCATTAGGGATTGGAAGTGACCTCAAAAGATCATCTAGTGTGATCCTCCTGCCACAGCAGCATCATCTAGACCAAGCTGCACAGGAACACATCCAGGAAGGTCTGGAACAGCTCCAGAGAAGGAGACTCCACAACCCCTCTAGGCAGCCTGTTCCAACGCTCCGTTACCCTCACTGCCAATACGTTCCTTCTCGTATTGATATGGAACCTCCTCTGTTCCAGCTGGCACCCATTGCCCCTTGTCCTAGCACCAGATGACCTTGAGAAGAGATTGGCTCCATCCTCCTGACACCCACTCCTCACATATTTANGTTCCTCCAGTGATGATTTTAGAAATGTATTCACCTCCCTTGTGTTTGTGTCAAAAAAGTGAAGCACACAGCAGTATGTTTATTTTATGCTTTGTTTGGAATTTATTGTTAAGCTGATTTAGAATGTAGCTAGCAGAGAAGAAGAGTACATGGCAGTGGAATCAGAAGGAGAAAAGCAATTCATGAAAGTGCGTAGAAATATTTTAAGTACAATTTTCCTGGTCAGCAATCACAAGATGATAAAAGTATTTATGGTCTTCCTGTTGAGCATATCATCAAGATTCAGAACAAGTTGCACCAGAAGAAGCTTAGATAGGACAAAATATCTTAATTGAAAGGGTCATCAGGCCTTGGAGCAAGCTGCCCAGGAGGGGGTTGAGTCGCCACCATTGGATATATTGGAAAGTTGTGTCAATCTGGAGCTTGGGAATAGGGTTTAGCAGTGGCCTGGGGCAGTTGAGTTCATGGTTGGACTCGATAGTCTTAAAGGTCTTTTCCAACCTAAATGATTCTGTGATTCTATGATCTATGGGAGAATTGCAGCCTTATGCAGATAGTCTTCACATACGGTAGTGCATGCCTGTGAAACTCTGATGTGATCCTTTCACATAAGGGAGAGCAAACCCAAAGCTCTTACAGCAGAAGAGTCAAACAAATACAGTGCAAATCAAACCACCATGCTTCATAGTATATTTAGCTGACTCTTAATTCAAGTTGGGCTCATTTCCCCAAGCACCCTGGTGAAAAGTTTCTGAGTGCTCCCCTTTACTGATTAGAGAGCTGAAATGTAAGGAGAATAAAGCTCATGAGGCACTGCAGCCACAGGCTTTCATTGCATTAGTTTGAAAAGATGCATTTTTAATTTATGATTCTTCCCACAAGAAGCAGGTGGATTTCAGGAGCCACAAAACCCAAATCCCAGTTTCCCCTTTCGAGTCGGTTCTGATGGACCATCTTACTGAGGCAATGGTGACAAAACTGCAGGTCAGAACACGGCTGTCTTTTTGCAAAGAAAGAAAAAATACTAAAAAGCTAAAAAAGAGCTGATGGGTAGGAGACAAAGAGAGGCAACACGAGTGGACTGCCCTGTATCCACTCTTGAAGAGGTTTTGTCTAGCCTTGTCTGCACAGCCTTGCCTTACAAAGCCAAAATGCCTGCCTGATGTCCTTTCCCAGCAACTCAACGTAGCGCCGAACAGGCTTTTCTCTCTTCCCCCTTTCATGTTTGATGAGAAGGGCAGGTCGGTGTTAGCAATCCCTCTGCAGCTCTGTTTTGATGCCTTGCTGAAGGGCGATAACATTTCACTGCTGAAAGGCCGAAGGGTGATTAGCAGGGATATAATGAAGGTAAGTGTGTGGTAAGGAATGTTTCGGTGCAGTTGGTCACCAATATCCTCAAAGCCTCCATTGTTGCTTCTACCGGGGCTAACAATTTGTCCCTATGAAGTGCACAGATACTGATCTTTTGCCATCTCTCCAGAGACCCATCTGATGGGGGGCTGCCTGGAGAAGGAGATACAGATCAGCCTGGGTGAGTCCTTCAGCCTGCTGGAACAGCTTCAGAGGGCGTCGGATGTCAAAAGCTGAGTGTAGCCTCCCTGCATCACCGCATCTTGTCAGCTGCGGGCTCCAAATGGTGCTTCTGGTTTACTTTTTGCAGGTACTGGGTAGAAATGCTAAGCTTCATGTTGCAATTGTATTCCCTGTATTTCCTTCAGGTTGAACTGTACTGGGAGAATTCCTCATTTGGAGATTTTTCTCTTAGTATAAGCAAGGTGAGAGTTTTGGAGATCTAATTCTCCAGACTCAGTCTGACTTGGGCAGAATGAAACCATGGCCATACTGAAGAGCCAAAACGATGCAAGTGCTGTCTCTTTGGTCCAGCAAGGTTTCCAGTTCGAAGGTCCTTGTCTTTTTTCACCAAGAAAAGCAATGACCCAGGTAGGTCTTACACACCTAAAATGATTTAAGGCAACACAACCCCATTGCAGTTTCTAATGCAGAGTGTGAGATTAAAGGCTGATCCACAACTCTCTTGGTAACAGCTACCTCCTTAGCTCAGGGTTCAGAGACCACTGCTACAGGCAGTGGGAGATGTGATCTGATCTAGGTGCATTTAAAGGATTTGATAGAATAGGTCAGTACAGCTTCTGCTACGATATCTTTATTTTCACCAGCTCAGGATCAGTCCCTCATGCTTTTTAAAGACATTAGAGTGAAATTTTGGCCACCAAGGGAGGCACTGTTTTGGGATTTCTTGTGCTTTGACAGCTCTTTTCCAAGTTAAGCAATTTAAAAAGAAAAAAAAGAGAAAAATAAGAGGGAAACCAAAAAAGAACCCATTAAAGTAGCAAAATCTGAGTTTAAAACCCAGAGCAAACAGATTGAGTGACTGCCTTTACAACACATCCCACTTCAGAAAGTAAAGGAGGATGTGGTTTGTCGTTGTTTAATTCACATCGCTTAGTGCTATAGGTTCATCCCAGCTAGGAAAAGGGGGATGTAATCAATTGAGGGGATCATAAAACTTATGATTCTGTATTAACTTTATTTAAGTTGTGTGTGTGTGCGTGTGGTGAGATTTTTTTCTCCTCAGTGACAATTTATGACTGGTGATTCAGAAAGTGAACCGGTGTTTATTTTCCTTTTCCTATGATACTCCACATAGCCTATGTTCCAGGAAACATGACATAGCTGTTATTGCTAGGAATGAGCTTTCTGCCAGTGGTTTACATTCACAACTGGCTTCTGAAGGAAGGAATTCCTGGCAGTGCTCCTCCAACTCTATAGTTTCACCCTTTGCAATATTCCTGACCATCTCTTTTTTGCCCCCAAGATTTGCAAACAGAAATGGAAGATAACTAAGAGTCAATACTTAGGTGTGTGTCTCTTCTCCTCACTTTGATTAATCTCTGAAACAACTTCACACATCCTCTGCCTGCCCTCCAGCCACCCCCTCCCCAAGTGTTTACATTCTGCAAGATCCAGACGACTTTACACCCCTTCAGGGCCATGTGCTGCTCCCTCAGAGGGGGCTAAGTGGCATCACTTCATTGACACCATGTAGATTCATTCTACCTGTGCAAGCAGATGCACAGACCAACAGAGATACCTGTTTCTTGATAGTTTTCTCCAGCATCCAATAGAGAAAAATCTGGCAGAAGAGGGGAATTTTAAGTATTGCACCCAAATTGAGCAATTCTCCAGTGAATGACCAGTTCAATTCTCTTTGTGTGTGGGTAGAACAGAAACATTGCAGACCAGGTTGTATGGGGCTCTGAGCACCTGATCTTGCTGAAGATGTCCCTTCTCACTGCATTGGGATGGAACAAGATGAGCTTGAAATGTCCCCTCCAAGCCAAATAATTCCATAATTATATGAAAGTGATGAGAAGAAGTACTAAAAGGCAGCTCGTGACTTGATAGATAAAACTATCAAGAGATGAAAGATGAAACCAAATGAAAAAGATGGAGTCTGGATTCTATTTTGCATGTCTGTGTGTTGACATGAAATATTAGAGTCAATAGGAAGAATCATTCCACATACCAACAGAGGTGGATGATGGTTTCTCACTGCTTTTTTCTCCCCCAGTTTTCATCCAAATCTTGGAATTTGCTGGCCTAGAACAGCCATTCACTAAACACCATTGGATTTTGCTGGTTTTGGCTGGCATCAGTCTGCCCCGTGGTGTCTATCTGGGTCTTAAGGAAATTACAAGTGGTTAACAAATAAAAACCTAATTGTGCCAGATGTGGGACATTCTGGCAGTCCTCGAGTTCCAGCAGTCTGATTGTGATTCCTTTATTCATTCATTTCAGGGAACAAAACCTTGTAACAAAGTCTTCTTGGAAACACCACCAAAATTGATGTTTTTAATTAAGAAAACAAAGAAACAGAGTAAAGAAACAAAACGAGTAATTGCAACCGAGGGCTTTTGGTCTGGATTTTCCTACTGGGAAGTTGGAAAAAGTCCTTGAAATAAACTGTGTTTTCTTTTCTTTTTGCCTATGTCCAAACATTTGTAATGCAAAGAAGAAATGTATTTCCTGGACTGTGAAAAATAAAACACAAGGCAAAGCAGCTTCACTATCAATGGTAGTATTAAAGCAGGTGGTTGTAGCTCTCTAATCTATTTGAAGTAGATTAACAGTCCACATAGCTGAGCAAACAGTCTTCAGACTGGAAACAATTGATGTCCCACCCAGCAAAGTCTTCTTGTTCCAGCTGCTGTGACTAAAATTCAATAAAATTATGAAGCTTTCATCTGAACAAAATCTTTACATGCAAGGAGAGAAAAGTGTGGGAAAAGAAACCAGCATGATAGTCCTGTACTGACTGACCAGGGATAATGTAGATGGTATTTCTGCTAGTCTGAGTGGGTAAAACTGAGTTTTAAGGAAGCATCATCCTTTCATGGATAGGAGAAGTAAGCTGTGAAGTGAGTTATGCATCTCTCTTCTCTTCACTTCAGGAACACTTCTGCTTTCCAGACTTTTCATAGTTTCCTTGATATATATTCCTTGCCCAGGGCAGTGATGGAGTCACCATCCCTGAAGGGATTTAAACGATATGAGGATCTGGTCTGGGGATGACCTGGCAGTGCTACGTTGAAAGTTGGACTTGATGATCTTCGAAGTCTCTTCTAACCAAATGGATTCTGTGATTCCATATTTCTTATAATCAATTTTATTAGTTTCCATCTTGGCTTATTTGCCTGAAAATACCCATGCTTTCATTTCCTCAAAACAGCCAAAATCTTGGCTTCTGGTATTCAAACTTCTCTGCACCTGCTTCAGTTTGAGTCACCATACTAAATTTTCAGAATACCTTTTTTAAGTCAGACTTACACAGCTGGAAAAAAATAACTACAAAAGAAACCTCCCCAAACCATGCACAAACCTCCCTCTAACCCCTATATAGGCAAGAATTCACCTATGAAATCAGACACCTAGATGGGATGGCTTCAGAATAGACCAGAGAGGGAACATTTGTTTGCTCTCTATTGCTTTTCTATTCCAGCAAATTAAGACTTCTTGTGATGGGCTGGGATTAAGTCCTTGCCTTAATGAGCACTTAATTGTTGTACCTGGAGGTTTGACAGCAGATAATGAAAAAAGTCTCTTAGGATATATAGGGGCAACTCTTACCCCAAAGGCAGAAGTGCAGGGATTCAAAAACAGATCTTGTGCATTTAGTTGAATATTGTATTATTTGACTGTAAAACTGGCATTGCTGCAGTTTCTGTTAAAGCTGCTCTCTGAGAGATGACATGCATTTGCACTTAAAAGATGAGGTTGTGCTGAATCTGTGTCCCACAGTACTTTGTGAACCCGTTAGCACCCATAATTCAAAGGCTTGTGGGACCATGGCACCACTGGGATTAGATGGGATTTGGAGAAGCATATTATTGTGTCATGTTCTTGTTATCGTATTGTAAACATAGGCTTATGCAGGGGATGTCTGCGTTATACGTTAAATACACTCTTTGACTTGGAGGTTAACAAGCAGAGGACAGTATGTATTTGCATTGGCCAATTCACTGTCCTCCAGAACAAAGTGTCTGGCATTTAACTGCAAGCTAGTTGCCACAGACCCTGATTTGTGCCTCCTTGCTTGCCAAAATGACATTGTCTAATCCATACCAGAAATAAGGACTGTTCTGTGACCTGAGCTGACCCTAAACCCTGCTGAAGAGCTGCTTGGGAAAGCACTGGTTGACTTGCCCTAAAAATGTCCTAGGGAGCACATATGCATTTGTATAGTGGTTGATTTAATAACATGGATGTCTCCCGGTGGCTTTGAAAAGCCAGACTCAACCATTACTGTGCCAAGCATAAAACGCGTAAAAGGACACTTCTCAAGCTCTAGGCTTAGGAGAAGACAAGTCCACCACTGATTTCTCTTGGATAAATACGTGAGGAAGGAGATGTCACTCTTGGCAGGAGAGATCTGTGTCTAGGGCACACATCCAAGAAATAAGAAACCTGGATTCATGTTTGCTCAGTTTGGAAAGGTTCAACCTTTGAACACCTCCATCTGAGGAAAGTAAACGTGCAGCATTGAGGGTTAACAGGTAGGATATGTCCTTCTGTTTTTGTGTGATAGGCAGGCTTCCAGGGTGAAGGGATGGAGCAGAAATCATGTCCCAAAGCATGAGAAGAAGATGCCTCCTGGAGTGGGTGAGCTGTATTTGAAATACCCAGTATGTGTGGTTGTGACATCAGTGCAAAGGTGGAGCTGTCATGTTGAGGGAGCTGTCAGTGTCTGAGCTTGTAAAAATCACCAGGAAGGATAAGTTTGATGAAATAGCTGTGAATCTCCTAATAAAATCCTAATAATAGCACTTATGAACATCAATAGAAGAGAAGACTTTCAGCTCTGTACTTCAGGTGTGATCTGTAATGCTACAAACTCACCAGTTTTGATGGCAAGTCCATGTACAGGGTATTTTTGCAGCACGGTAGAGACCAGTGGTAATGAATAAAAAAATACGGGTTTTTTAACATCTCTAAGTGGCCCTAGGGCTATTTGCCATCTGGCATTTATTTAATAAACAAAGCGAATCAAATTAGACCAGTGGAATAGTCAAGGGCTCATTTGACTTTCAGATGGGGTTAAGCACACACATCCCTCAACATCTTGAGGAGAAGTATTTTCAACACAAATAGACACTGGTGAATGTTTTCAGACACAGCTTCCAATATTTATTTCATTGGAGAATTGCAAAGAAAAGCAAAAAGCAACCCCAAAACATGCCTTGAATTAATCACGCAGCAGCAAACACAGACAAATTGGAGTGGACGTCTGATTATTATGTAATTACATAATTATATAATACCTGATGAGAGACATTCAGAAATATAATCACTCGAATTCCAGATTTTTGAGTGAGAAAGTAGATGTAGACTCTTCCGTCTAAGTCACTGTAAATCCTATTTCACTCAGTGATTTTGCACTAGTGACTGGGGGAGTCACTTGTGTTTCATTCCATCTTCCAGAGAGGCACCTGCGGATAAATTCTATGGGTTTACCTTCATCAGCCAGACTCATTCAATCAAAACGCAATATGGTCAGGCTTGATGGGGCTCTAGTTAGAATGTTCCTGCTTGTTGTAGAGGTGTCAGACCTTCCACCTATGTGCCTGCCCCTTCCACCCCAATGCACTCTATGATTCTATGGTCTCCTTTGAAAATATTCTCCTTTTCTTTAAAATCACGCTGACAGGCATCACTCATTGTCTCATGTACAATTTCTTGTCTGTTGGAATCTGCACTGCCTCTCCTTAAGTCTTCCTGAATTAATTTTAGTTGACCTAGTGCAGAGTTATGTCAGTTATTCTGCTTTGTGAGTGAGGAAAGAGATGCAGAAATCCAAGTTTAATGTAAAACTCCTAAGACTGGCCATATGAATCCTTTGCTGTGATAACGTATCACAGTAGAACAGGTTGGAAAGGTCCCCAAGGGTCATCAAGTCCAACTCATTAGATTAAAGAAATACAGTTTAAATGAGATCACCCAGCACCCTGTCAAGCTGAGCCTGAAACTGTCTATATTTGCAGAATCCAGCACTTCCCTGGGAAGATCATTCCAGTGTCTAATTACTCTCAGAGTGAAAATATTTCCTCTGGAGTCCAATCAGAATCTCCCCAGGAGCAGTTTGTATCCATCACCCCTTGTCTTTTATATGAGATTCCTTGTGGAAAGGCATCTTCTCTTTGATAGACACTGGTCATCCCCATGCAGCCTTCATATAAGCAGCAACCTGACTGTTTTTCTAACATTCTGATTGAAGGAAAAAAAAAGGCAAGAGGGCAGGGATCTCTTTATGACCTCTGGAATAATTTGCAAATATCTAGGGGATATGTTGCTTTGCTTAGGAAATTGCCAATGCACTAGTCCTGCTCTCAAAGGAGTTATCTGGGATTACCAACTTGCAAAGGCATCATAACCCTAGGAGATGATATTATCACATATAAATAAATATCAAAAGGAACGTCTTCTCAGTGAGGATAACGGAGCATTGGAACAGGCTGCCCAGGGGGGTTAAACAATATTTATATTAAATATATATTATATTATTCTCATTTATTTATATTAAACAACATTTTTCATTACAGGTGGGTTGGAAAGTTGTTTCTTGTGATTCAGATCCAGCTTCCTGCACCTTGCAAGCTACAGGCACACAAATATGTATTGAATGCCCCCCCACCATTTCTCAAAGCCTGATCACTTATGTCTGGACAAGGGCATTTATTTTCATTACAATGTCTGTCTTTTCCAAAAATATTCAAACCAAATTCCTATGGTCCTGACAGCTGCGGAATGTAGCTTCTCTCATCACGTTTCTCCACTTAATGCCTTCAAAACTATTGGCCTTGTGCCTTTGCTCCCTTTCCCTCATTAGGTTTTAACCTGGATTGTGAAGGAATAGCAGTATGATTATAATGGTTTTCCATCTACGTGCTGGCCTTTCCCTGTTGCTGGTAGAGCTCATTGGCTGGACTAGACAGAGCTCTCCAAGAAATTAGGTACCTATGAGACTTAAAAACACTGAGGAGTCATTAGAAGAGTGAAGAACAGATCATAGGTAGATATATTTCAGCTCCTTATTCCTGAGATGAAAGCTGAGGTCAGCAAGAAGCTCCTCTTGGTTGGAGTAGTTCCATGTGGAACAGCACATGGGGTGGAGAGGAGGAGATGGACAGCAGAAAAGGATGGCAGAGCTAGGACACTATGGTGAGACAGGGACACAGGACAGAATCCAAGTGCATGAAACCTGTCTCCATTAACTCCACTAATAGTTCTGCTATAAACAAAACTTACCTGGTTTATGTATTTCACTTCTTGTAATGTTCATTTCCTCCATAAGCCACAAGATATTTTTGAGTGGGAATTGTGACTATTTAATACCCTTTTTTGTAATAAGGACTCTTTCCTGTAGTTCCATGTCTCTCTTGAACTGGGGAGCTCAGAACCAGACAGAGTACCCAAATGTGGCCCCACCAGGGCAGATTTTATTTTACGATTTGAAGAAACCTCATCCCAGCTCTTACCCTACTCTTTAGTTCAACAGGTTTCTGTCTTTGGAAAGGATCCATATGTGCTTTCCCCATTCCGCCACAGTTCCTAATGAGTAAACTTACAGAATAATTAAAATTGGAAAGGACCTCCAAGATCATCAAGTCCACATCATCCATCCCCTTTAAGCACAGGATAGAAAGTTCTTGGTACTTGTCTTTTCCAGCTGAGTTAATGTGAATTCTAACACCAACTTTATTTCATCAAGTACAAATTTCTTGTGACTTCGTGTATAAAATCTGAACATTTTAAATCAACTTTGCTGGCCTGAAACACCTGGAAATTGGCAAATTTTCAACCTACGCCACTTATACATGAGCATCTGCAGTCTCTCTGCTTAAATCATAGAATCATGAATACAGACTGGGAGGAGAACAGATTGAAGACAACCCTGAGGAGAAGGACTTCAGGGTGATGGTGGACCAGAAGTTTAACAGGAGCTGTCAGTGTGTGCTGGCAGCCCAGAAAGCCAATCGTGTCCTGGGCTGCATCAAACAAAACATTGATAGTCAGTCAAGGGATGTGATTGTCTTCTGCTCTGCACTTGTGAGATCCCACCTGGAGTACAGTGTCCAGCTCTGGAGTCACCCACATAACAAGGACACAGAGCTCCTGGAACATGTCCAGAGGAGAGCAACTAAAATGATCAGAGGGCTGGAGGACAGGCTGAGCAAGGTGTTGTTGTTCATCCTGGAGAAGAGAAGCTCCAAGGTAACTTTATAGATACCAATACTTGAAGGATATACAATTTCCAGGCCAAGTCAAGCCCTTGCAGCACGGAGAATCATGTGCTGGGCCTCCAGAGGTCCTAATGTTCACAAGTGTGGATGCAATAAAACTAATTCTGTTGCTTATCACTAAATTTCATGTGATGAGGGCTGTCTTTAGACATTGAGTGTGATGTAGATAACCAAGCTTACACTGCAATTGTAGGAGATTAAATGATGTGGTTCTGGCTCCCTCCTTCAATGCTGATCAAAGGGGATCAAGAATCTGCCTAAGACCAGCTTGTACACCACTAGGGATATTTCTCTGTGAGGGAGATAGAAAATTAACGTCATCCATTCCTTAAAAAGCACTGAAGTGAAGAACTGGGGTTCAGGATCAAAAGCCCAGAAAAGGAGGTTGGGATTAATTTGAATCAGTAGCCCTCAAAGGCATTTGCATTCCAGTCCCTTTATGTCAAGATCCCATGAAAACCAGACGCAGAACTATTTCAGGCTTCCAACATTATAAAAAACTGAGTATTTAGCTCCAAGTCCCAAGAGACTGTTAGCAGCAGGGGTTATCATGGACTCAGATGAGGGTTTCATCCCTCAGCAGCAACACAAGGGACCTGTGCTGATGCTGGCGTGACCGGGCAGAACGAATCGGTATGCACAGAGGAATGTGTTTTCCCATCTGCAGAACAGACGTGGGGTTAGGGGAGAGGCAGCGAGTGAAGCATTCACTCCACTAAATGCCAACTCATGGCTCTAGCACACCAGTTGACCTCATTGCTTTGGGTCCACCCTTTGAACGATGTTGTTTTCTGCTGACAGCCCCCTGGCTCCCCTCCATCCCCAGGATCAGGTGTCTGGAGGCTTTTATTTGCCACATGGGTAGTGTGTTGGCCCACAGGATCTTGAAAAGCTCAGCACGAAGCTGTAAAAATACGGAGGAAAGTTCAGATGATGTGGGTAGCCTTCCACTTCAAGAAGCGTGAATGTGACTGAGATCATCACATTCCTTAGACACCTTCTTTCCAGCAAAGGAAAACTAAACCAAGTCTGTAGAGACAGTTTAATTGGTTTGGGACAGACCTTCAGGATACATAACTCAGCAACCTTCTCCTAATATCTATGGGACAATGCTGGCTGCCATGCCAGAGGCTGACAGAGAAGGATGAAGATTCTGAAGGTAATCAATCAAGGTGCAAGTGATATGACGTATCAATCACACAGCTGTGGGGAAGCAGGGAAGTGAATTCATGAATACCAGGATCCCAGACTGGTGGGGGCTGGAAGGTGAATCTGGAGACCATTTGGTCCAACTCCTCTGCTGCAGCGGGGTTGCCCAGAGTAGGTTGTACAGGATGGCATCCAGGTGGATTTGGAAGCTTTCCAGAGGAGACCACAACATCTCTGGGCAACCTCTTTGAGTGCTCTAGTATCCTCAGAGTACAGCTTTTCGTCATGTTCAGATGGAACCCTGAGATTTGAATGAAGGACCTGTGTTGGTGTGTTTAGGCATGAGCCTTGTAATCTAGTGGTATGAACATGATATGGGAGCCATGTGCCCATGGAGAGAGAAAAATACCAGGAGTATTCCAATTGCTGACCTTATAGTTTCAAATTGTTAGCATGTTCTTGGTGTGGTTTTGTCCCAGGCCAACTACAGTCTTCCAAAAAAATCCCTGTGCATGACCTGAGGTAGTGTAAGTACGTAGTTTAAGATACTTACCACCACCCTGTATTTGTAAGGATTTTAACTGGAAGGGCATCAGCCATTCCCTGACAGAAAATAATTTTTGGGTGCATATAATTATTGAAAACTATGGATGACATCTAGGTAACCTAGGGGTTACCTAGGGGATGAGATTGAAATAGGTTCATAGGTTCATAGGATGTTAGGGGTTGGAAGGGACCCAAGAGATCATCGAGTCCAACCCCCCTGCCGGAGCAGGACAAAACTATCTAACACAGATCACAGAGGAAAGCATCCAGGCGGGCCTTGAAAGTCCCCAGAGAAGGAGACTCCACGACCTCCCTGGGGTATGTCAGGAGCCAGGCTGGCTCTTCTAGGGACTTCATTTGGCTACATGTCATGTGCCACTCTCTTCCAAAAGTTAAATCTTTGTCCCCTCCCTGTTCATCATACAATGGTTCAGGTTGGAAGGAATGTTAAAGGAATGTAGTTCCAACCCTGCCATGGGCAGGGACACCCCACTAGACCAGGTTGTTCAAGGCCCCATCCAACCTGGCCTTGAACAGAGATGTCTAGAGGGTTGGTGCGTGCGTAAGAGAGGATAATATTCTTAGTGTGAACCTAAACCTCTCCTGGCACAACTTGAGGCTGTTTTCTCTCATCTTTCACTTGTTCCTTGGGAGATGAAACCAACCCTGACCTCACTTTCGGGGAGTTGTTGAGAGTGAAAAGCTTTCCCTCAAGCCTCCTTTTCTTCAGGCTAATCAACCGCAGTTCCCTCAGCTGCCAGTGAGGTAATATCTGGTTTCCAACTCTGCAAAGCCACAAGCACTCACAGGGTTTACAAATATTTGCCCAAGAAAAAGATCCTTGCGGGGCCATCTTTGTTTTGCCCTTATATTCAAATGAACCACTTCTTAAAAGGAGGCTTTTCAGAGAAAAATCGTGGGCAGGACACATATCTGGAGAGAGCAACACCCTCAACTGGTGTTTCCTTCTTTGCTGTAGGTGGAAGACTTGCAGGCAGAGGGGCACTCAACAGGCAGCCAAGCCAACGTCCAGTTCAGAATAGCAGCCTGGGTTACTTGCAGCCCTCCCAGGCTTTTATCAGAAGAGCTGGGGCTCAACAGGGTTACAGTGTCCATCTGTTTCTGTGAAGGGATGCCCTTGCAGTGATGCTCTTCTGGGTGTATTCTGCACCTTTGATTGGGGCACAATCACTTCACATTGAAAAGTTTTGTCTGGATGTTCACCCAGTGAAAAACTGGGTTGGGTTGCTTTGTCTTGGTTCAGGATAGTGACTCTCCAGTTGTGTCCACATTCACATCCCCAGTCTCAAATTCAAATACCTTTGTTTAACATTTTCCTTCCCCCCCCTGCCCCCAGCAATTCTGCCGGACTCCTCTTTCCAGGTATTTGTTTTCACAACTCTAAAGTATTGCCAGGCAAAAGAAAAGACCGGAGTTAAATTGCACATCAGTAAATTCTGCACTGAAAACTTGAACACGTTCAGAGCAGGGCAAATTCTTCCCAGCCTTTACATAAATTCCTCTGGCACTGCTGATAACTGCGTTTGTTGAGATGTAACTATACGAGTGTTTTCCTAAAATTAGGGAGATATGGCACATGCCCTTTTTATGAATTAAGGGAAGGAAGACGTATCTGAAGAACTAGTGCAGCTGAGGTCTATGGATTCAGCATTGACTTAACAGCTAACTGCAAAGGGGATTGGACTCAAGGACCGTTAAAAGTCCCTTCCAGCTGAACACATTCTGTCATTCTGTTCTAACCCATCTGCTGCATCAGTGGTTACAACAGGCCAGGCAGAGCATGGCTACACACTGGGGTGTCTGGTGGCCTACGGTTCAGCAAGGACTTACTTCTGATCCATTAGTTTGACCTTTCAGTTCTTTGGACACCTAAATGCTCTTTCCTGAGGCTGCTTGTCTGTATGAGAGTGAGACTGATTAATCTTGAATTGTTAAGACCTATTCTTCATTCTAGTGTTGGCAATGTGTCCACAAAGCAGGACATGCTGTCACAGAAGGAAATAAAGAGATGGATGAATGTCTTTGTGGAAGAGCCAGATGGCTAAGTGAGACAGCTGGCCACAGACAAACAAAAATGATGGCTAATGATCAAGCCAGGTAGCAGCCAGAGTCAACAAACCCCATACCGGCTCATTCTGAATTTAGTGGCTGAACCTAGCAGAGCACCCTGATGTGCATATACTTGTCCTCTCCTGGAAAATGTTTTCCCTTCTCTACTTTCGTTCAGCAGACATCTATGCTTCCAAAAGCAGCACTGGAGTTTAAATAAAGGATAAAAAAGAATATCTATGGTTATTCTAAATAGGGATGGGTTAATTAATGTCAGAAACTCTGCACTCCTGATGGAGTTTCAGCTTCCATCCATTGTCACTCAAGCCTTTTCCTTTTGTTTGGTTGGTAGCATCCTTAGCTCTTTCTGATAAAGGAAGATGATGCAAACATCCCACCCACCAAAGGAGATTCCAGAACTTGTGCTCCATCCTGAGGGCACCTACATTGAAGGAAAAACATCTGTTGCATAAGGAGGTCAGACCTGGAAAACTGGAAATGCTCTATCTTGCAGAAACAGGTATACATTTATAATGAAATAATCACCGAATCATTAAGGTTGGAAAGGATCTCTAAGTCCATCAAGTCCAACCTTCAATCCAAAACCTCCATGATGACTAGACCATGCCTAGAAGTGCCAGATGCAATCGTTGTTTGAGTACCTCCAGGGATGGTGACTCTACCACTTCCCTGGGCAGCATGTTCCAATGTTTAACTACTCTTTCACTGAAAAAATCTTTCTAATTTCCAATCTGAGCATCTCCTGGAGCAACTTTTGGCCATTTCCTCGTGTCTTCTCTTTTGTTTTTAATTTTGATGATAATGAACATTATTAAATGTAATTTGAATCAGAGTAGTGGCAGGTTTACACATGGTAATGTTTGGAGAAACACTTGGCTCATTTAAATCTGATTTCCTTGCTCACTTCAATCTGATTTATTCAAGAAAACAAACAGTAATACAGTTTTCAAGACAAAAAGCCATTCTGTCATCTGGAGTTGTCTATTGCTATTGGTTGTAGAATGACACCTATTTGTGGTGGACTGTCCTGAAGTGACATTAACACACCTCCTGCCAGTGCAACTCATTCTCAAATTTAAGGAGATCGAACTTCAAATGATAGGATAAGAGGAAATGGCCTTAAATTGAGCCAGTAGGTTAGGCATTAGGAAAAACTTCTCCCTGGCAAGGGTCATCAGGCCATGAAGCAGGCTGTCCATGGTGCAGGTTGAACTGCCATCCTTGGAAGTGTTCGGAAGTTGGGATCTGGAGCTTAGGGACAGGATTTAGTAGTGGGCTTGGGACAGTTGGGTTAAGGGTTGGTCTTGAAGATCATGAAGGTCTTTTCCAACCTAAATTATTCGATGATTCTTTCTTTTTGCATAATTCTGTCCCATATTTCTCCTTTTTCCTTTCAAGATTAAACATTTCTTTGCCAGACCGTCCCACACATAACACCAGGAACTCAAACCCACCAGCAAACAAGAGAACCCCAATATTGCCTTTTACCCTGAAAATAGACACCTTTTCTTTACCACGAGCAGGAATCCCAGGAGTTCCCCCCTGCTCTCAATAATAAAGGTAAGTATGTACATAAACATTGGCAAGGAGGGGGGGCTGTGCTGTGATGAGGTGTTAAGTGGAAATTTCTTTACTTAGCAGTGTTGATTTGTGAGTCTTAGGGGAAATATACTGGGGCCTCTATGAAGAGGCTCTGGATTGATTTGACTCTTACTCCTTGTGTCAGGCAGAGCAGTAATAAATAAATACATAATAATAGTGATATTTTTGCTCTGTTGTAGCACTGTTTGTCCGGAGAGCCCAGCAGCTGTGAAAGGAATCATTTTTATCTCCACGTGAACAAATTCACCGTGGCAAGCTGCTAAGGATGGAGCCTTGGACCCTGCATCCTGAAATGCTGTACCCCATGTACTCAGGGAGTCAAGATGAGGCTGTCTGCATTTAAATAAAACTTACCATGCATACTTCAGGTATTGAAACCCAGGCTGGCTGGAATGCTGGGGTTTGCCAGACTGCATTTCATACATGCACGCCTGACAGCTCCATTTACCTAATTCCTACATTTAAAGAAAGAAAAATAAATAAATAAAGGCCGCTGCCTCTTTTTGCACAGCAAATGGATCGTATTAGTTCAAAATAGCTTTGGTTTTAACTTTATAGTTTCAGGCTTGTAGGGTTTGTGCCTCAGTTCTTCATAGTGAAGCAAAAAATATATGGCCAGGTTGTAGCTAGGGCATCCGTTTCCTTTCGGGGAAGGGGAAAAGGGTCATGTTTGTGCAACTGAAAAAAAAGTATAAATATTTATGCACAGACTTTCTGTGATTCAAACTTGCAGGCTCTCCTGTAGGTCAGAAGTTCAATTCAGAAATCATTTGAGGTTCAAGCTTTCATGCCTCAGGATCTGTTTGGTATGGAATGGGCTGAAGTTTTCCCCATGCTGGTCCCCACCCATATCCTAGTGAGATTAATCTGGTTCATATGCCTTTGTGCTGGGTTCTCAACCCCTGAGAATGTTTAGAAAAGATTTTTCAAGGGGTTAAACTGGGTCACATTAGCAGTGTGACAAGATAGTCTCTAGTTAGAGATGAGTGGAAGTAAATGTACTTTACCCACATCGAATGCCACAGACATTGTTTCTCCAAACATCCCCCCATGGACACCACAAATATAGGGCACTCCTGATTTCCTCACTTTTCATCTGCAAAACAGGTGAATTCAATTGCAATTTCACTGCAGAACAGACTCACCTTCACCTGTGCTTGGGTAAAACTCCTGTGTGGTGTGTGAGGTGTAGAACACTCAGATCCCAAAGACACATCAGGCTTTGTCAGTAGAATCACACAGAATGCTATGGGTTGGAAAGAACCTTGAAAGATCATTTGAGTCCAACCCTTTTGCTGAAGCAGAGTAAGCCTTCCATGCTTTTGGGATCTTCTCTGTCACCCTTTGCAACTTCTGCATCTCCTGTTGGTGTGTTCCCTCAGCTTGGCAGAATTTGGTAAGTGGCAGCCATTCCCTGAGTCCTGACTTAGACCCAGTGGGAAAGAATCAGGCCCCACATTGACAGAACCTTGATTTGTTTCTCTTTAGGAAAATGGAAGGTTTGCTAAACATAAGGGTATGGAGGATCCCCACTAAGCTACTCTAAAATAAGTTGATTTTTCAAAGTATGGTGAAAAACCTTTTTAAAATGTCTCCTTTTCAGACACATAGATGACCTACAGTCCCAAACCTCTGACCTACATGTTCAGTCCATGTTTTTTCAAGGTCAGTTGGTGTACAATGAATTGCTCCAGAAAATATTACTTCTGTATGTTGTGAACCCCTGTTAATGTTTCTAAAATTGAATTCTTCCACATAGCTTTTCAATTTCTTTTATTTTTTAAATGCATATTTTCAATAAAGCAGCTGACAATAGGATAAACTATGCTACAAACTCTCCTCGTGTTTCAGCTCTTGTATTGTTCATAACTTTCATTGCACCAGATGCTTTCAAGTTTCATTGCTTGTTTTCTGTACCAGAATGGAGACAGTTTTGCACAAACAGATAATCCCCCCCAAAATGGGAAAATGCTTCTCATCCTGCTCTAGTCTGTACTGGTTTCTTCCAAAGGAGCGTTAAAGGCTGAAAGAGACGATGGGATGGATCATAAGCCAAAGACCTGCTGAACAGACTGTGGGATCTCCTCTCTCAGTTCATTAAACTTCATGACCCAGTCCTTTCCTGAAAGACATCAAGAGTAAAACTCCACCAGTTCCACTGCAGCCAGGCTTCCCCTTTTGATTTCCATGGAGAAGTCCATTCCTGTGGCTGGTGAGTTCTTCTGAAGAAAAACAAATAATAGCTTCATCTGCACTCATAAACTGAACAACATGAGGCTCTGGCTCAGGCGTTTCTTTGGCTCTGAAGGCAGCTGAGCACGGTCCGACCACATTTAAATGATTAAACTTCCATTGTCTACAAAACAGAGTGTATTCATCTAAATCATCTGTGGGGAAATGGCTCTTGGACTAGGATAATTTCTGAAAAACGCCAGCTTGGGGGTGGGCTTGTTGGTCTGGGCTGAAAACATGCTGGGGTCTGTTGAAGCCATTTATCCACCTGAGTAATTGAGTTCTGGGGCTTGGAAATGCTCTCTGGTGCTGATCTTTCTAAGGTGTATCCAAAGTGTCCTCACAGCACACTAACAGGGAAACAAAAGCCTCCTTCTCCACCCTGGGTTACACCAGCATTGTTTATTCTCTCATTTCACAGGTCATCTGTGGATGAAACAAAGAGTGAAGCTGTTCAGAGAAAGAAACAACCTGGCTGAGTCCCATCAGCAGCTCATTGCACCTTCATTGCATCTTGTTGTAGGTGAGCTGGACTAGATGACCCTTCCAACCTAAACACATTCCATGATTTCATGTGCATAACCAACTGCTTTGGGAATGACAACAGTCTTCACTTGATAACTGATTGCATCTGGAGCTTCATTTTTCTTGAGTACTGGTTTCTGGGATCCTTAAATCTCTCCTAACTCTTGTCTCTGTGGCCTTGTACCTGGGGCTACCTTTAGAGATGAGAGCTTTTGCCTCCCACAGCAGAAACAGAAAAAGTGATTTTTAAGTTTTTATTTTAAATTTTTATTCCCAGAGGGGTGTCAGTTTGAGGTGTCAGGGTCAAGGCTGGACTCTATTGTCTTGAGTCCAAAGACAAGGAGACTGATTTTTGGCTGTTTAAAGGATGCAAAGTCAAAGGGAATATTAAAGAAGAAAGGGATTTCCATCCCTTCCCCACCCAGTGTTCCACATCCACTTGGTGATTCCTCTGACTCTGATTTTTTTAACCCAAAGGACAGGTATCAGAACAGCACTCACTTCTCATTCAATCTGAGCAGAAAACAGAAAGAACAACAAAAGATCCCCAAAACCCTCCTCCATCTCAAGTGATGGCAGGATGCCAGGGAATGTGGGAAGGACCGGTCTGTGGGGTTGGAGGAATGCAGGCCTTCCTATCTCTTTTCCCAAACATTCACTTCTGCAGCAGACTAAATATTTTCACATGCTGCTGCTGGAACACCCAGGTTCATGGTCAAACAGAGGTGCAGCAAGCAGCGACGGCTTCCTGCTCCAAGGGTGATGGTCCTCATTACAGCCTGGCCTAGGGCCAATGGCCTGGCACGGGTCGTCACATTGCTTTTTCCTTTACTTCAGCTTGTGTTTTTCAGGCTTTCATCTCCTTTTGATTTGCTTGTTTTGTGTTTTCTTTGCCCTACTCTATTTTCACTTTATATTGCTTGGTAACTTTTAATGTCATCCCATTGTTCAGTGGGTTCTGTTGTCCTCAGTGCATCTGGTAGGGAAGAAGCCTCTAGGAAAGTCATCGTGGGACTTTAGAAAAAGTCCATGACCAGTGCTTGTCTGCTCTTTCACCCATAACACATGGTTGACCACAATTATTGTGGCTTCAGGAGTTCAGTATGGAGGTTTGGGTTTAAACTGGGTGGTGTTGCCAATACCCCAGCAGACTGTGCTTCCATTCAGCAAGACCTGGACAGGCTAAGAGCTGGGCAGAGAGAAATGGAATGAGGTACAACAAGGTTAAGATCAATATGTGAGGGGTGGGTGTCAGGAGAATGGAGCCAGGCTCTTCTCAAGGTCATCTGGTGGTAGGACAAGGGGCAATGGGTGCAAGCTGGAACAAAGGAGGTTCCATAAATAATCAGAAGGAACTTCTTCACAGTGAGGGTAACAGAGCACTGGAACAGGCTGCCCAGGGGGGTTGTGGAGTCTCCTTCTCTGGAGAAGTTCCAGACCCACCTGGCTGTGTTCCTGTGTGACTTGGTCTAGGTGATGCTGCTGTGGCAGGGGGATTGGGCTAGATGATCTTTCAAGGTCCCTTCAGATCTCTAATGATTATATGATCCTATATTGATGTTTCCTGCCACAGCCTAATTGACATGGTCCTGGGTCCTCCCAACACCTCTCACATGTTGAGGTAGAGGTGGTTTCCTTGCCTTATAGGGAATATTGTAGGGTCTATTTATTTATTGTTGAAAAGTACTTCAGTGTTGTGTGAAGTCATGATTTCTGTCTTGGCCAGAGGGGACATTTTAAATCAAGGACATGTGGCACCTTCTATTTTCCTCTACCCACCTATAATGTTTTTATTACACTTGTGTTCTAGGAAAGGAGAAGAGTAAAATCTTGGATTTCCAGTTATTCTAGTCATAGAGTCATTCTTGTTAGGACAGATTTTGAGGTGAGATTTCCTATGTTCCTGTAGCTTTTGTTGATTTGAGCTCTGGAGAGCATCTATAACCCTCAAAGGGACATCTCATTGTATGCTAAATAACCCAAATGATGTTATTTATATTCCTCACAGCTCAGGCACTTACCCTGAAACTCAAAAAACCATGTGTGGCTGGCTAGAAACATCACTACCAATCCATAAAGGCAAATAATGCTGAAGATTCTGGTCTTTGTGATGTGTGTTTGCATATGTTCATGACAATGTTTTTCTATGGAAAGAAGATTTCTAGTGGTAGCCTTAGAGGAAAACCAGTGCAGTGAGAATCACAGAATGGTTAATTCGGAAAAGCCCTCAGAGATCATCCAGTTCCAAACCGCTGCCATGGGCAGGGATGCCTCTCACCAGACCAGGTTGCCTAGACTTCCATTCAACCTGGCCTTGAACACTTCCAGGGAGGGGTGGATCATGAATTGAAACATTTGGTTTCTCTGCTTATCCTCCTTATAGGCCTCCTGTGAAATGTTTAGGAAAACTTATAGTCATGTCTACCTGTCAACTGACGATGGTTTTTAACCTGCCGTAATGTAGCTGCCTTAGCTGAATCCAGATAGCACAGGAGGTGGAAGTTGTAAGGATATAAGTTTATGTGAGAAAACAGATGACTTGCCCAGGAGGGTCTCTGTTACTGCTAGCATTACTGTTAGATAAAGCCTTTTCCATCTGTGTAACCTTTATAACTGTCCGTGAGCAATAATGCCAACAGGAGAGATTCACCGTTTGTCACTCTGATGGAACTCTAGTGGGTCCATCAGAAAGCACGTGGACATATGAGACCAAATTTTCCACAGAGGAGAGATTGCAAATCCTTGAACTATTGCTGGAGCTCAGAAGTTGTCACACTCCATTATGCGCAATTCACCCCACACCCATTTTTCTTTCCACATTCACATGTTTTGCATTTTTTCCCCTCCTATTTCCAATCTGTTTGCTATTTTCTCCATGTTCCCATTGTCAGAGCTGAGCTCTGGAAAAGGGGAACATTTCCCACTGGTTCTTCCTGAGCTTGCTCAGGACAGAAGCATTCTGGCTTTGACTTCTCTTGGGAGGACATTTTATCTTAAGCAAATATTGAATTTCTGGGATTAATATACCAGCTGGTTAGGAAACAAAACAATCCAGTTCCAAGAAGCATTTGCTTACTGATAGCAAGTGAGATACAGTGGGTTGATTGGGCCTTGATGACTTCTAATTATAGAAGACCAAATTATAAACACGATCTGTAAATTTGAGATCAGTACTTTAGCTCGTCCGCTAAGTCAATACAACTGCAGTGATTTGCATTAGCAAATGTCCTACTCTCAGTCTGCAGGTTACTCCTGGCTAACGAGACAAAGTTGGTCACAGATGCAGATACAGTTCCACTTCCCTTAATGCAGCATGACGCTGAACTTGAAAATCCTGATGGAAAGGTAACATTACCAACTGAAAATAGATGCTCTGTTTATAAAAGCAAAGGTTTTGTTCCCCATATTGCCGGATTTTTATGGGGTCTAACGAACCATTCAACCTTTTTGAGGATGGTCTTCCCTGTCTACGAAGACAACAATACCTTCTTACCTTACATATTTATGCTGCAACTAGTTTATTATGACCTTATAGTCTTACTGCTGGTTTGACCACCTGAATTTTCCCAGCTTCTAGTGGTAGTTAAGCCTGTAAAATTTGCTGCACTTAACAGATACTAGCCACCATTCCTCTCTAATTGCCTAATTAAAGTAAAAAGGGCCAGTAGAGTGTTTTCCTCTCTCTCGTATATTTTTCTGCTTTGGTTGTATTGGACACAAGTGGCCTGTGAAAGTCTGTGCCAGGTTGTATGACAGGCGACGGCTTTAGCTATGACTATGACTTGGGAACAGGATCTATACAGGTCAAAAAGCCTTCCAAAGTCCTCTGCTCCCTTGTCTGAGAAAATCCTGACTGTCACATATAAGGAGCAGCTGAAGGGACCTTTTCAACAGTCGCGAAGCCCTAAAGACCATCAAGGTGGAAGAACATCCTATGACATTCATTGATATATGAGAGGAGATGCCGTTCCCAGGTGGGAAGCACAGGTCTAGTTGAGTTAGGTCACAAAGCAAGGAAAGTGTCCTGAGGTACCTCAGAGCAAGGTTACTTTGATGTCAGACATCAATGGAAGAGATCTCCCTGAGGTATGAAGGGAGCTTTGGATGACTGTCTTGGGTGGTCATGTCTGCCTCATAGCCTCTAAAGTCTGGGAATGACAGCTACTGTGGATGATGGCATCTGAGAAATCATATTTATAGAATTGTAGAATCATATGATTATCCAGTCTGGAAAAGACTTCTCAGATGATCAAGTCCAACCATGAAACAAACTGTCCCAATCCACTACCAAACCTTGTCCCTAAGCAACAAATCTCCATGACTTCTAAACACATCCAGGGATGGCAACTCAACCCCCTCCCTGGGCAGCCTGTTCCAAGCCCTGATGACCCTTTCCATGACAGAGCTTTTCCTCATGTCCAGCCTAAACTTCCCCTGGTGCAATTTGAGACCATTTCCTCTTGTCCTGTCACTTGTTACTTGTGAGAAGAGACCGATCCTCATCTTTCTACAACCTCTTTTCAGGTAGTAGATAGCAGTAAGTTCTTCCCTCAGCTTCCTTTTCTTCAGACTAACCAGTCCCGGTTCCCTCAGCCGCTCTTTATAACAAGCTGTTCTTTTTCTCCAGACCCTTCACCAACCCTGTTGCCCTTCTTTGGACCAGCTCCAGGACCTCCACATTCCCCAGCTGGTAAACACAAACTTTTTCCTAGGCAGTGTAAACCTCTATAGTGGCCCTGAGATACTTATTCATGGCACTAATTGTTAACTCTTAAGGTTTACCTTCAAAGTTGCGTACTTTGGAGAACAGCTTCACTCTGAACATGCACAGCAATGTTGTGATGCCATCATGGAGCAGTTCTTCTTATTGGCTGAATGACTATAATTTCTTCCGTGAGCTGTAAAGCTACACATACGGCTTTACTGCTTCAGAGTTATTTTAATAAGGATTCCCCTTAGGGCTGTCCAGACAGCAGATGGCATCGTATGTGAAAATTAAACTCCTGAACTGAGGCTCCAAACCTATTATGAGGCTTATAAAACCCACCTGGAGGATTTCGGTGGAGTGGGAAACCAGGAGGTTCTCAGTGAAAACAGCCACCGCTGAATCCACAGATAGAAAAGGTCCCTTTTCATTTCCCAGCTCTGCCCCAATGACTGACTTGTCTCTGACTTCTCTTCACGAGTCCCAGGACAGAGCTAAACGCTCTCTTATTTCTTGAGCTGCTGGTGCTTTGTGCCATAAAAATTTCAAGACAAACTACTCTTTTTCTTTTCCTTTTTTTTCTTTGTTGTTGTTGCTGCTTCGGTTCTGTGTTAGCTGCTGGAGGGCAGATGTGGAGTCAGTTAATAAAAATTCTGCAGTGATATTGAAAGTTTGCCCTTCCACACAAAACCTAAAGAGCCTGGGAAGAAGCAAATAAACATTTACCTGGTTGGAAGCAGAAGGTAGCAGGTGATGTCTGAGCCCTGCTGCAGTGCCCTGCAACATTTTCTCATCCAGAAAGACTTTTTCAAACACCTCTTTGTCTTTTCACTTTGTTGGTGCTCTCTTGGTTGTGGTTTCTGGGTTAAGTTAGCGGATGAGTGCAGAGTAGGAGGTGGACAGGAGTTGTATTAGCTGTGGCCTTCAGATTGTTTGCAGTGGCTGTGGCAGTAGTCTCTGAAGTGACCTCAAAGCAAAGATTCTTTACTTATTGGAGGAATTACCAATATTATGAACAATAGAGATGCCCCAGAGTGCTGTGAAACCCTGATAAAACCGTGAAAAAATAAATTAAAGAAAAGAGGAATAAAAAAAGAGACATTGAAATCACCTATTTTATTCATCCTTCCTCCAGAAATCTCTGGAAAAGCCAACATGATGATGATTATGTAGAACTTAATTTTCCTGCCACTGCTTTTACAGCCTACTCTGGCTCCATATCCTACTGCAAATGATAAAATAGAGCTTGTTCCTCTAAATAATAGAAGCCAGGCTTCCACTTACAAAAGTAACTCTCAAACTATTGGTTGAGCATCTCTGCCACTGGTTTTGTGTAGACAAGATGCAGTAGACTGAGCCATTGTGATGGATGGGATTTTCATAGAAGGTTTTTTTTTTCCTGCAAAAGGGTTTTTTCCAAAGATGGCTTCAAGAAGGAGAACAATCCATTCCAAACAGCTAAACAAAGCTATATAAGGTTCTTCTTCTCTCACCTAGCTTTGGGTAACTACAACATAGCTATCTCCTGCTGAGCCAGGCACTCTGGCCACCATTTATAGTCAATGAAGAGAAATAACCACTTTTAGATGTGACTCATCAGATCTGAGTTACTCTTCTATTTTAGGAGAGAATGAATCATAATCTCAACTCTATTGACCAGCTCTTCATTTAATGCAAAGGGAGCAAAGTTAGCTTTGGTGGCCAGTTCAGCTGCAGAAGTCTTTATATTTGTTAAATCAGTCCCATTTCCAGTGTAGTAGCTTGGCCAGGACAGACCCACAGTATACAGTCTGCTAGCAGCAGTCAACAGGTTAAGACCTCAGTTGCTCATACTTGGCTGCAATGCACCATGATGTTTGATTTTGGGCAGTTTAAATGAGGAGGATTTCTAAAGGCCCAACCCCCCCCAAAATTTGGGCTAAACCCAATATGAGTAAAACATTAAAGTAACTTTAAACATATTTTTCAAGTCTTAATCTTAGTGCCTCATTGTCTCTTCTGGTACAAATAGATGTACCTCTTCTACTACCATAGGGCTTATGACCCTTACCTAGGTCACAAAGAAAGCATAGAATCATAGAATCATTAGGGATCAGAAGGGACCTTGAAAGATCATCTGCCATATGATGATCTGCCATAGCAGGATCATCTAGACCAAGTTGTACATGACCATATCCAGGCGGGTCTCGAACGTCTCCAGAGAAGGAGACTCCACAAACCTCCTGGGCAGCCTGTTCCAGTGCTCTGGTACCCTCACTGGGAAGNCCCAGAACCGGACACAATACTCCAGATGCAGCCTCACTAGTGCAGAGTAGATGGGGAGAAGAACCTGGTTATACCTCATTCCATTTCTCTCTGCCCAGCTCTCTGGCTTGTCCAGGTCTTGCTGAATATCAGCACAGTCTGCTGGGGTGTAGACACCCTGCTTCGTGTCATCAGCAAAATTGCTGACAATGCCCCCTAATCCCTCATCCAAGTCATTAACGAATAGATGGAAGAGGGCTGCTCCTGGTACTGATCCTTGGGGAAGCCCACTAGATGCAGGCCTCCAACTAGACTCTGTCCCATTAACAACTACTCTCTGGCTTCTATCCTTTCAGAAGAAAATGCATTGCAGACTTAGAAGATTCTGTGTTAACAAGAGTCAGGGGAGAACCTTAGACTGACACATCCCAAATTTCACTTTCCTGCTGGGTTTTACTGTCACGTGCAAGCTGTCTGATTTCAGTTTGGTGGAGATATTTGCTTGAGGGCAAATACTGCAAGCCCAGCCTATTCTGACTTTCCATTGGCAGAACTGAGAACAGAGATTTTTCCTTGACACATCTATAGGACTTGCCAGGAGAAATTCCAATCCCCGGCATATTTTAAACAGCTAAATAAATACCATAACACGAATAAATATCATTAATAATTGCTGATTGAGTTCAAGCCCCTCCAGTTTTGTAGGGGAAATGTTTTATTATGAACTTCTGTGAAGCCTAACCTCAGAACTGGGGACAGAATCAGAAAAAAATAAAAAGAAGTAATATTTTTTTGGCAATGAAAATTGCTCGTAAGTGAATATTTTTCCATCTTCTTTCCTAAGTATACCAAGGCTTTACCATTAAAACGACGTTGCTGCTGGAGCGAGGAAACTAGTAGCAACCCAGTAGCAGTATTTTGCATTTTTATAGTGCCAACCACCTAATGGACCCAAGGTGAACAGAACATGATCCTGGGCCTCATTCACCCACCTGGAAGGGTTTTGCCCTCTTAGCTGTGCTGTAGCGAATTTCTTTTCCCTGTATAAATTTAGGAAGGCAAAAAAAACCCCTCCAATACTGTGAAATGGAGGGTTTTGAAAGAGGAAAGAAGGATTAAAAAGGGAAGATCTCATCACTTAGTAGCCTGATAGTTAAATATCTTCCCCCTGTATTCGGCACTGGTTAGACAGCACCTGGAGTATTGTGTTCAATTCTGGGCCCCTCAGTTTAGGAAGGATGTTGAGGTGCTGGAATAAGTCCAGAGAAGAGCAACTAGAATGGTAAAGGGGCTGGAAGGTCAGCCCTATGAGGAGAGGCAGATGGAGCTGGGTCTGTTTAGCCTGGAAAAGAGGAGNTGTAGTCAAGTCAACGTCCCTGGAGGTGTTCAAGGTTAGTCTGGATGAAGTGCTGAGTGATATGATCTAGACGTTTGATGTTAAGTTTACTTGGTTTATTTGGTTTTAGGTTGGACTGGATGATCTTTGAAATCTTTTCCAACCTTATCATTACTGTGAGACTGTGATACTGTGATAGGAACTTGAACGCTAAGACATCAAGTACTTCCTTTGTTTTTATTAGCTTGATAACTGAAACTATGACATTGATGTTTCAGATTAAGTCCTCTAACCAATGCACTTCACATTTTTAAGGTATCTTTGTATGTTTAATTCTGATTATGCCTTCCAGTCCGGAGGACCAAGACCTTTGAAATACTTTGGTGAAACTGGTGCAGAAGACTCTTAAACAGCTGTTTGGGATTGTGTTGAATGGTGGGACTTTGCAGAATTTATTAACCTGAATATTAGATTTTTTAAAAAAAGTGTCTTTTCACTAGTGTGAAGACCATGAAAACTAGAAATTGAATTTCCATCCTATGGGACATTTGAAAAATTTCATTTTTACAGACAGGAATGAAAAATCCGAGGGAACAAAGCTTCAACAGAACACAGTGCTAAAAGTGTACTGGTTTGGAAGTCAGATAAGCAGGGATCTGTCGTCAACCTAAATGGCTACTCCATTGCAAGCCGTAGACTCTCTAATTTCAAAAATCATTTTATTTAATGACAGCTTGAGCTACGTGAAAGGTGAATTCCTTGAAAAATAAGGCTGAACTAGATCTTTAGCTATTTTTTATAAAAGAAACCACTAAAACAAACCAAAATGAAAAGCAAGCAAAACTGTATAAGCAAATCCATTTTGGTAGCCATGATTTCTTTGGGAACATTCAGCTTCCCCAGTAAACACTGTATGTATTCATGTGACCACAGACTTAAATATCTAATTATATAAGGCAGTATCCGACTGCTGTATTTGTTTTTCTCAGACTTCTCTGAATGTTCTGTTTGTCTTTTATTTTTAATTTTATGTGGTGTAAGAGAGAAGATCATCTTGCCACTTGAACAGCTCCTGTTCTACCCACAAACTTAACCCAACCACAGATAAAATTATGGGATGATATAAAAGCTGCTGAAATCCTGTTCAAAGTCAGCAAGAAGAGAAGCCTTCGCATAGAATGGCTTAGGTTGGAAGGGACCTCAGAGATCATCTAATTCCACCCCCCTGCCATGGGCAGGGACACCTCTCACTAGATCAGGATGCCCAGAGCCCCATCCATCCTTCATAAGTGATGCTTCAGTTTGCATTCGCACATCCTGTAGATAACAAAAGCAATTAATCAATAAAGAGATGGAATCAACTGCCTCATTGCAAACTCTGCTATCTTCAATGAGGCTGTGCTGGAAAACTGCAGAACCAGGAGTGGATATTTTGAGGATTCATCTTCACTCTGCTAAACCTGCCTGCCTGGTGCCTGCTGTCAAAGAACCTTTGTCCCACTAATGCTCCCACATGAGAACCACAGTTTCTATAACAGTGGGCATGGTGGCACTGGGTTGGTGCTTGGACTAGGTGATCTTGGATGTCTCTTCCAACCTTAATGATTCCATGATTTTTTTCCAAACATGTTCTTCAGTTGTTATGTCACAGAAAACAGAGTGAGAGCAGGAGGCAGTTTGGAGTTCAGCACTTTGACCTCATGCAGAATGACAAGAATAAGAGGATCATCCTCTGGATCACTCCTTTTCAGCAGGCCCTGTCCTCTCCAGAACCATTTGCAGAAGAAATCCTTGCTGGTTAAAGCAGGAATGAATACTCAAAGCCCTCTGAGACAAATCTTTCCATGCTGTCCTCCAGTTTGCTCCATGACCACTATAAACTCTGTGTTGCTGCTCTTTGAGCCCCCACTTTGGGAGTCTCAGTACTTCCCTGGGTAAAGAGAGATAATTCAAAACTGATAGCGTAACCACTTTTCTTGACAGACTTTTTAGGCAGCAAATCCTGCCAACACTGGACTTGCAACTGAACCAGAGAGACACGTGTTCAGATGCAAATATGATGTGACATCTACATTTTATTTTCTTCTAGGGGTATCATGACAAATTATTCTGCCCTTGTTTATCTCAGCACAGTGCTACAAAGCCATGAAGATTATTCAAGTCACTCTGGATTTGCTGTGGTGCAAAGAACACAGGATGTGGCTAGACCCAGTGAACATATTTTTCAATCAGATTTCCATAAAACCTCCTCCCCACCCCAGACGCACAGAGAGAAAAGAATCGATATTGAAATGGAGTTGATTGTGAAACTTCCTTTTGTCCTGTGAGGAATTCAGGTTTGCAAAGTTTTCCTGTCAAAACGTGACAACCTGTGTTGCCCAGTAATCTCTGAAAAATTCAGGGTGGGTGATTCGATACAGTTTTGCTCTGTTAGGTCCCTTAAAAAAGCTAAATAAAAATAGATGAATAAAAGTGTTAAAGCAGGAGCCATTTCAAAGCAAAATGAAAACTCTTCAGGGAATCTCAAAATTTGGTGTAACAACTTCAAAAACCCCCTTATTTTTGGCCTTTTCTCTATTTTAATGGCAGAGGGTTTCATAACGAATGGCTGCATCGTGGTGTATCAGGATGCTTTCTAGGAAAAAAAGTGTTAGCAGGAAGTTCTCAGCCAATTCTAATCCACAAATTCCATCGTTCCGTGTTTCCTGAACAAGCAAATGTGTGGAGGAGGAGAGAGAAAAATGCATGAAGGGTTGCCAATGAAATGAAAAGTCACAGTTTTAGCCTTTTTCTTTTTTTTCCAGTGATCTGCTCTGCTCCTGAGTACTTCTTGCAAACACTTAGCTGCTCTGCAAGGGAAAGAGAGTGGGAACTGCAAGGACGAACCCTACGTGTAGGAAAGAAGGAGGTCTGCTTGGGCATCTTGTGGAGGAGGTGTTGTAGAACAAGAAAGAAGTAACTTGCTCTGGTCTACAATAATTTACCAGGGACTTGAACCTCACCTAGCATCTGGATTAACAGCCTGAGCATGAGGTGGGTTGTGGATATCCCCTCTCTGTAAGTGATCAAGGCCAGGTTGGATGGGTCTCTGGACAGCCTGGTCTGGTGAGAGGTGTCCCTGCCCATGGCAGAGGGTTGGAACTAGATGATCTCTGAAGGCCCTTACAACACAAACCATTCTATGATTCTGCCCATCTACTCTGCTCTGGTGAGACTCACTGGACTCTGTGTCCAGCCCCGGTGTTCTCAGCACAAGAAGGACATGAACCTGTTGGAGTGGGACATGATTTGTTGTGGGACATGGATCTGGCTTTTCTGTGAGAGACAGAAAGACAGCAACTTTCCCTGAGTAAGCAAATTAAAAACTTGGAAGTGAGTAAGTTGCCCAGAGACCAGAAGACTCTGGAGAGATCATATTGTGGCTTTTCAGCACTTAAAGGAGCCTTATAAGATAGATGTGGGGGGACTTTTTAACGGGGTCTGTAGGGACAGGATGAGGAGTGAAAGAAATAGAAGATGAAACTCACATAACTGTACTTGAGGGAACTTTTGGGATGTGGGATCATGCCAACAAGGAGGGACCTGCATCTCCAAGTTCTGTTAGGAGAAGTAGTTTCAAGCAGTGGAGCAACTGCTGATTGCCCAGACAGTGCTATTAGGGTCACACTCCTCACCTTAGTCCTTCCATTTGGGTGACAGAGAACTTGCCCTGCCGATGGATATTACCAGCTCTTTTTTCTCATCATTTCTGAATGAATCGAGGGCAAGAGCACAATTTCATCTGAATTTTAAAAGCCATTTTCATTATTATTGGGTTCTTAAGTATATTTGTCAGTCTCTGCTCCATTGTGGGTGAAAGGTGGACACATCGCTGTAAATACAGAGGCCCTGAATCCAGAAATGTACCCCAAGAGAGCTGCTTTGTGATGGCTGATCTCTTCAATCAGATCATTGCCACATTCTTCATGGTGAAACACTTGGTGAAAGAAATTCAGGCTGACTTGCCCTTTCTGTAGGTCAGGAGCCTCACAAAACACTTAGCTCATCCTGAGTCAGGATTTCAGCCTTGAAGAGGCAAAACCTGTGGGCTATTAGGGTGATTGGAACTAGAAACAGCCTCTTGCTGTCAGTTTTCGCTCATTTGTGTTAACCCAAGGTTTCCCCAAAGTCTGCAGAACAAATTCCTCCTGTGCAGGAAGTGCTAATCCCAAAGTTCAAATATTTCAGTGAGGAAATATAACACTTCCCTCAGAGACTTTTCAAGGAAGAGTGGTTGACCACAAGAAAATAAAGGTGACTGCAGCTGAACTTAAGCCTGTGTGAGAGGGTTGTTGAGGATGTACCTAGGAATGACTACTATTCCATTTTATGAATCAGAAGGGAGGAAGCAGCCCAGGGCAGCTTTTGGGAGATACCTGGGCTATCTGCCATCTCTCAGACCATGGGAATCCTCTTGTGAAACCAAAGAGAGACAGAGCCATCTGGAGACTGTGGTAATTCAGTGCACTACAGATCGTCATGATAGCTGGATTGACACAAGTCCCATGCAGGCATGATAGTGCCTGCTACGAGCTGGGATCTAAGCTCTAGACCAGCAGTGCTATGTCATGTAGGTAAGGCACTTCAATTTTCTTCTTTATCTTGGTATTTAAAGACAGAAAAATACTGTGAATAGGATTTGCCTTGATCTATTCCTGTATAATGTCCCTTTCAGTGTATCTGAATTTCCTCTGGATTTTTCCACATGGGTGGGAAGCCTTTTGGATCCAAACCTTATCGCTCATTCCATTAAAAGCTTCAGGGTTCAGTCAAAACTCCTATAACTTCAGAGGATTTAGATCTAAGTACCACTAGCCTTCCTAGTATAAACAGAATTCAGGACTGAGAATCCATCTTAATGTCCTGAAATCACCCCTTGTACCAGGATAGGTTGGGGACTGACCTCTTGCAGAGCAGTGTAGGAGGAAGAGACCTGGGGGTCCTACTGGACAGCAGGATGACTCTGAGCCAGCAGTGTGCTCTTGTGGCCAAGAAGGCCAACAGCATCCTGGGGGGGATCAGAAGGGGGGTGGTTAGCAGATCAAGGGGGGTTCTTCTCCCCCTCTACTCTGCACTGGTGAGACTGCATCTGGAGTATTGTGTCCAGTTCTGGGCCCCTCAGTT
>VZRI01011361.1:45471-56417 GCA_013397515.1 Upupa epops
CTGGAACAGGCTGCCCAGGGGGGTTGTGGAGTCTCCTTCTCTGGAGATGTTCAAGACCCGCCTGGATTGTTCCTGTGCAACTTGGTCTGGGTGATCCTGCTTGGCCTGGGGATTGGACTAGATGATCTTTCAAGGTCCCTTCCGATCCCTAATGATTCTATGATTTTATGAAATTCAACTTAAGCTCCCTAAAATCAAAGGGGTTTAACTCACCTAAATATATGCAAAAGTTCTGGATCTTTTCTGAACTAAGTTTGTTTTTCTTGAGTAGCTGGTACCACATCAGAATGCTGCTCTGTTTGAGAGCATTGACCAACCTGATAAATCAGAATAGAACCATAATAAAAAATGCCAGAAGAAGACTGTGAGAAATAATCTACTTCACCATTTTTTACTTCTTCCAGTATAGGACCAACCTCACCTACAGCAGGCTGCATGTGTTTTCTGATCTGCTAAAAGCTTCTGCTCATAGACGTTTTTCAACAATCTTTGGCAGATCTGTGCTGGACAGATGAATCCAGCCCTTGGTTGTTTGAGAAGTATGGTAGTAGTATTTAGGAATGTTTTGACTTTGCTTTCTTGATCTGGAAAGGGTGTGTGTGTTGAAATAGGAGCATTTTCTTAGGGATGTAGAGATTCTGATGAAGTTTTCTTCAAAGAAAGTTTTTCCAACTGAATTTCTTGAGCACAGTGGAAGTATGAGATTTCCCCCACGGATGGACATTTCCTTCCTGCCAGGGATCTCAGTAATTTTTTGCATAAGACACCCCTGCTCAGGCTCTTCCTCTGTCTAATTCAGACAAATGACTTCAAATTAAATATCTTGTGATATGGGTGAATATTTTATCTACCAAGCCATTGCCTACTGTGTTGTTTCTACTGTTTCTTCTCCTGTTTTTGCTGTCCTAAATAGAGACTTAGTCGAAACTCTGTAGGCACTGAGCATCAAAGGAATGTCCTTCCCTTTCCTAAACAATACATCTAGCTTGAGTACAACATGAGAGCATTTGACAGCATGTGGCTTTCAGAACATGAGCCACACCACCTCTAAAACTTGTGATGTCCCCTTTGGGATTACACAGGTTACCCCTGTGTTGGCTTCAAGTTGGGCTGAAACCTTTTCAGCTCAATTGAAATCAGCTTTCCAAATGTATTTGCTCAGTGTGAGATCCATGAAGTACAAACACCTCGGGCCTAATGGTGCATGGAAAATAGAAAACACAACTTGTGTGCATTTGCTGTGATAAATGATCACCTCTGATTCCTAATGGCCACAGCAGTCTATCAACGTGTTCAGCTCCTACCCAGCACCAGGCAAACGGTGGTGGTAGGTGAGTGTGGAGCTCAAATTATACTGCTGATCTTGGCAGGGCCTGGATGATTTAACGAGTCTGATTAGATACTGAATAAATATTGGCTTTGCAATATGCTCAACCAGTGCTGAACTGGGATCAAACAGGCCGCAAATACTGTTGCACTGGGTGATCTGGCACTAGGCACAAGCACTTGAAAAGATCTGCTCAGACTGCGACAAAAGAGATTGGGAAGGGAAATTTGATGGAATCATGTTTTGTCCCTGTGAACCCCCTGTGTTCTGCAGAAAACAGAAGAAAATCATCTAACTCTACCCCTCAGTAATTCAATTTACTGTAGACATTACAAAAACCTTCTTCACTGAAAGAATCATCAGTCCTTGGCTGCCCGGCGAGGGTGTGGAATCACCATCCCTGGACATGTTTAAAAGTCAGGGAGATCTGGAGCTTAGGGACAGCGTCTAGTGGTGGGTAGGGACCATTTGGTTAATGGTTGGACTTGATGATTATTGAATCACAGAATTGCCCAGGATGAAGAAGACCTCCCAAGGTCATCTAGTCCAACCCCTCTGCAGTAACCAGGGACATCCTCAACTAGATCAGGTTGCCCTTGTTGAGCCTCACCTTGAATATCTCCAGGGGTGAGGCCTCAACTACCATCCTGGGCAGCCTGTTCAGTGTTCAACCACCCTCCTGCTGAAGAACTCCTTCCAAACACACAATTTAAATCTACTTTTCTCTAACATGAAACCATTGCCCTTCGTCATATCACTACAGACCTCTGTAAATAGTCCCTCCCCAACCTTCTTATAATCCTCCTTCAGGTACTGAAAAGTTGCTATTAGGTGCCCATGGCACCTTCTTCAAGCTCAACAACCCCAGCTCCCTCAGCCTGTCCTCATAGGAGAGGTTCTCCAGCCCCCTGATTATTTTTGTGGCCTCCTCTGAACCCTCTCCACCAGGTCCATGCCTTCCCTGTATTGGGGGCTCCAGAGCTGGACATAGGACACCAGGTGAGGTCTCACCAGAGCAGAGGGCAGAATCACCAATCTCAAATCTGCTGCCTGTAGAAGTCTTTCCAAACTGAAATGATTCATTGTGGTTTTGTGACAAAAAATGGAGTCCCCAACAGACCTTGGCCAGCAGGTTAACAGCTATGCATGACTTCACAGTGATACAGAGGATTTCATGATCCTGCTTACATTTCAATGCATCAGAAAGTAGAATTAGTAGACCTGTCAGCTGCAGTCCCTTTGAGTGAGTCCCTATGAATAATGTCATACTCGTTTGCTTTGGTATGGTTTTCAGTACTGAAGACTCATAGCGCCTGCTGTGTAAAAGTTATTTCAGATGAGGTAATAGCAGATAAGAAAGATTTAAGGGAGAACCAACACATTTTGGAACCTTAAATAGAAGCAAGGTACTTGAAAGTATTATTTGAAGGTATTCCTGTGGTCTCTTCCAACCCTGACTGATTCTATAACTTCTTCCCAGTGAGGGTGACAGGGCACTGGAGGGGGCTGCCCGGGGTTGTGGAGTCTCCTTCTCTGGAGACATTTGAAACCCACCTGGACCTGGTCTGGGTGATCCTGCTGTGGCAGGGAGATTGGACTGGATGATCTTTCCAGGTTGCCTCCAATCTGTAATGTCCTGTTCCCTGACTTGGTCTAGGTGTCCTGCTGTGGCAGGGGGATTGGACAAGATGGTCTTTCAAGGTCCCTTCTGATCTCTGATGATTCTATGACTTGTATCTTAAGGCATTTCAAATATCCCACCGTTAGGGATTTTAGGCAACTGAATCCTGCTGTGTGTTTGTCCTTGAGATGTGTGCCTAGTACAGCCTACCGACGTCTCAACAATACTGCAGGAAAGCCTAGGAGAAGTTTGTACTAACCTCATCTGGGTAAACTCAGCACCAGTTGAAGGAATTCTGGGAAGGAACTACTGGAAAGATCAACAGATAAGAAAAATAAAGTCGAGGTCATTCCAACCCTCCCAGTAGTGAGCAGAGACATCTTAAACTAGAACAGGTTTCTCAGAGTCCACCCAACCAGCCACTGAATGTTTAAAGGGGTGAGGGTTATACCACCTCTCTGGGCAGCCTGGAACAGGGTTGCCACCCTTATAATAGAAAATTTCTTCCTTCTATCCAGTCTCAATCTCCCCTCCTTTAGTTTCAATCCATCACTCCTGTCTTCTCCCTACAGACCTTGATAGAAAGTCTCTCCATGTTTCTTATAGGTCCTTTAAAGTACTGAAAAGGCTGCAATAAGGCCTCCCTGCAGCCTTCACATCTTCAGGCAAGTCAAAGACTCACTCACTCTCAAGGTTTTATTTCAGTGTTGTCTTTTCTTCCATTTTTCTCACAAAAAAGGAGTAAACCATGTCCTCCACTGGTGTCAACTAGTGTGGCCAACCTGTCTTGCAGAAAGGGGTTTGGACTTCTCTCATTAAAAAGCACTTACTTCCTTACTGAAACATTAACATGATTATGATTTTTATTTAAATTTCTTTTTTCCTAGCCTACATTTTGAGTCTTTGCACAGTTTTCTTTGCAGTTTCTTTGAGCCACCCCTCCTACGCCAGTATAAATCACAGTGACTTTGAGTGGGGCTACATCCAGTTAGCTCAGCAAAACTTTTCACACACTACCCTGCCCCATCAATTTTAATTCCAGCTACCCACAAGGGGGATGTCAATCAACCAACCTGTGCATCAAGTGCTTGTTGTTCCAAACCTCCCCCAGATTTATGTTCCCACCAGGCTGTGCAATGCAGAACTTTATCCCTGCTCCCAGCAGTGAGCAAACCTGACCCACAGCACCCTGGGTGCTTGTCAGCACTTAATCTTGCCGAACTAAACTCTCACTCTGGTTAATTAGGTGCTGCTCCAGGTGTTTGGTGACCATTTTCTTAGGTGAGCCCCTCCAATATCAAGAAATGAAGCTGGAGGCTCCTCCCCTCCCTCATGTCATCTCCAACCTCCTCTAGTTTATGAGCTCTAGGTCCACAAGGAACAACCAAGTACAAGCTGAAGAGACGTGTGTGCTTCCACTCCCCATGGCATCATAAATTATATGGGGTAAAGCATTACCTAATTCATTTAACTTGTCATGTTTTGCTCCCCTCAGAGGAAAACTCAATGATTTTTAAGAGCAAATGTTTGGGGCTGTGACGGTGGAGGGTTTTGTGTTAAACTGGGAAAAAAACCCTAAGTGAGATTGAAGGCAGAGCTGGCCATCAGGTAGGTCTCCCAAACCTGAGGTTCAGTAGTTTCTATCTTACTCTGGAGAAGACCAACAGGGATGTTGTGGCTGACAGGGTCAGATTTATGCCAGATGAGGCCATGCATAATGTTAATGTTCGTATCTCTGCTGAATATTGTAAAAATTGCATGTACAAGTGTCTGACCATGTCCACACCCTCACCCAGGCGCTACTCATTTTTCAGCATTACCCTATGAAAAGTCTTAGTTTATCCTAATAATCTCCTTAATATAGAAACCTCCAGAAGAAAGAGTTGCCCCTTTGGTAATGCATGTAGACATGCTTGACAGTGAACTTTGACTTATCAGCTTTGGTGAGTGTCCATTTGGTGTCCATGTTTGGATATGGATTGATCTCTGCCACTTCTCATTTTCCTTGTTTTCAATTAACTTTTTGATCTTTAAAAGCTGTTAGAAGAAACCAGCCTTTCCTGGCACCCACCTACGCTTGATGGCAGCTGTGCTTTGAGGGGTAAGACCCGAACTACTTGAGATAACACAGTAGGTGGGAAAGCCTGTATTTCCTCATTTGCCATGAAAGGTCCCCCATTCATGCCCTTATCCTGCAGCCAACACTTGAATTTTATTGCTGGGCTGGTTGTCATGGAAAACACTTAAAAAAGAGGTAAGGGAAACTTGCAAGGCTAAAGCTCTGATAGAATCCGAGCTGAGGACTCCCCTGTGTCTGCCCTTAGAGCTCTGCTGCTCTGTAATGTGTCTTGAGAAGGGTGCTCAGCTGCAGAAAGCCAGCATGATTTACAGTTATGAGGACAAACCACTAGACAAGGTCTTACCTGGTCTCAGAGGGCTTGCAATCCAATAGACACAAAGGCAAGATCCCTTGGAAAAGAAGAATATATTATTTTGTGTTTGTTTGCTACAGGTGAAGGTAGAACCCATGTTCACTGCTCCAGGGGATGGTTCACGCACAGCCTCATCATTGCTGATGTGTGCCATTGCCCTTTGTAAGACAACAGAGTGAGACTGTTTCAACAGACAAATGAAAAACATGTGTGGAAGGAGTGTCTGTGGGACTCCTGACCAAGGGAGTATGTGCAGAAGCATCCTAATTTTAATTTTGCCCCCAGGGTAACACTTATCAGCTAAACTGGGTGCAAAATGTCCTAAACAAAACCAAACATTAGGGGTTAGGGTGATAACGATGCAACACACCTATCCCCACAAGGCTTTAAGCAGCAAATAAGGGTAAATGCTCTTTTAGCTCTTGTAAAAGTTGTGACAGCACAGCATGACCCATCTCTGGAGATGAGTCTGCTGATACTCTCAGGCTTTATAGGTGAACTGCTCTGAGATGGACATTCTGACGTGCCCCAGAAGAGGGCAACCATGTACACACAATGGAGCACGAGGCAGCAGCTCAGTTCTGTTTGTTACCTAGACGAACATAGCCATCTCCAAGACTTTTGGTTGAAACTTCCCTTTGATTATCAGGTGTCAGAGTGTTTGATTGACATCATAGCCGGTCTTGGTAGTGGACACTTACGAAGTTAAAGTTTTGCAATGCAAGAACTCACCATGTGGGAAGATGGGACGGAGTTCTGAGGGTACTGCTGGTGTCTCAGTGAGGGATGTAAGCACCTAAACCCGAGCAAGGTCATGGCCACAGGGGGTAAAACCCAAGTATTCTTCAGGACTGAACTCACTCGGACTATAACCAGACATCTTGGCTTTGGAGCTGGATCTTGAGGGGTCAGTTCTTCTGGTCAGAGTCACACACAGTGTCTTAAGTATTATTTCTTCCCTCAGTTAGGCAAGTTGCCCAGGCTGTGCCCTCATTTATCCTGTAATAACTTCACAACATTAGCAAGTGTCTCCATGGGGATCTGAGGACATTTAGCACCATTCAGAAGACACTGAGATTTTGCCAGGCCTGGCCCTAAAGATTTATTTTTCTACTAGAAACCCTTTTTGCAAACAGTTTGTGGAAACTGTCAGTAACCCTGATGGGCTGAAGATTGTTAGCAATTTGGTTTAACAGCTCCTTGTGGTTACTTTCTTTCCTCTGACCCTTAATTGAAGTGGAAAACACCAGTTCCTGTCAGCATGTGTGCATCTGCTTCTGGAACCTGCCAACAACAACACACGCCACTCGTTATGTGCTGCAGACCAACAGATCCCTGGATGCATTTCAAAGTAGTGTAGATCTGGAGCTCAGGGACAGGGTTTAGTGGTGGTCTTGGGACCGCTGGGTTAAAGGTTGGACTCAATGATGTTAAAGGTCTTTTCCAACCTAAATGTTTCTATGATCCCTGAAGCTATGTTTTATTTATGATTGTTGGTACAGGCACTTCTGCAAGTACCTCCTCATGAAGATCTACAAGACCTTCTGGTAGCAAAAAGGAAAAAAAAATGAAGGGAAGAAAGGTCTTATAAGGTCAGGGCAGGATTTATAAGGTATTTGTTTTGGTTGGGTTTGTTCCCCCCCCCCTTCCCCCCGGCTCAAAATAGATAATTTCTAGAAATTGTGCAAAACAATATTGCCAGATCTTGTGACTGCTGGATAGCTCTGAGGAGGTGTTTGTCTCTGCCACAGACCTGCTGAACAGTCTTCAGTGACTCATTTTGCCTCTCCAGGGCCTCCATTTCACCAACTATAGATTAAGTGTAATGGTAATGGTTTCCTTTTGTAGTGTATGGAGAGATATTTACAATACAAGTCAATATACAAGATCGTTGGCAGCTGCTGTGACTCTCCCCTCTCCGAACACATAACCACATGCTTTTGATTCCACCAGTGTGGAATATGGGCTATGTAATGTATTTTCGGAGAGGAAAGAGGGGGAAGAAACAAGAAAACGAAAGAGACAGATCCAAGAAATGGTATTTGGGGTTGCTCAGCTGTGTTTCTCACATGCTGCTCAGGTCCTAGAGGCAGAATTTCCTTCCATCCCTATCTGGAAAGGAAAAAATCCACTGTTAATAAACACATATTGAGGTACTTTCCCCTTAATGAATTTGGAGAGAACCTCTTATTTACTTTTTCAGGGATTATTCCAAGCAACCCAGCTACATGCTGCAGCTGGGGTCATGGATGTGCATACCAGATCTCTGAAGGAGAAGTTCTTTCTGGGATCTTTGTGTAAACTGGAAGAACTATTGTGTACATGGTGTGTAGACTCAACTACTATATGAGTTAGAAGAGTACAACATGGATCAAATGGTAGGTCAGAGGCTGGTACAAGAGCTTATGCTTTGAGACCATGCTCTGAGGTTGAAAAGCATAGAATCATAGAATGCTTTTGGTTGGAAGAAACTTAATATCATCTAGTTCCACCCCCCTGGTCAACTAGACCAGGTTGCTCCAGGCTCCATCCATCCAATCATTGATGAGCCATTCCATCAGAGAAGAATATTCTCTGTGAGGATAGCTGTGGTCAATGTCCATTGTTGTGAATTTGCATTACAAGGACAAGGGGTTGCACCTTGAAGAGTGAGAGAGGGTGAAGCATGGTATGAGGGGACACAACAAGTGGGGGAGCTTGAACTGAGGATCTGGTATCAGTGATGTTTATGCAGAATGACACTCATGCAGTTATCAGACTGGGATTATCCTATTCCAGTCCATTTTAGGGCTGCTCCAATTTATGGACGGGATGTATTTAAAAGTCATGTAGACATGGAGCTTAGAGACAGGGTTTAACAGTGGGTTTGGTATAGATGGGTTAGTGGTTGGACTTGATGATCTTAAAGATGTTTTCTAACATAAACTATTCTATGATCCTACGATTTTGTAACAGTCACTAGTGTAGAGAACAGTCAACCAACCTTTGAAAAACAGTGTCCTCAGAACCTTCCCTGACACTGGCTTCATTTTGGGACTTAGATCTTGGCAGTGCTAAAGACAATGAAGGTTTTATTATGGGCTTCAGTGTAATCATAGGATCTCTCCTTCTCGAGGAAGTTTCCAAGAACACTAAGCAGAACAGTAATGTAAAGGAGCTGCTATTTTCTATAATTGCCCCCATTGCTGACATTCAATTTTTCTTCAGTCAATCAACTTCTGCCTCAATTACACTTTGGAGAGCCTGTGGATACCAGCAATCGCAGAGCTGATTCCCAGAAGCATTTACAAACCCGCTTTGTTTTTAAAGGGACTGAATTTTGTTCCCTGTTAAAATAAATGCACTTGTCAGATCCTTTTCTTCAACAGCTTCTCCTTACACCTTGCCTTAACAGTGCAATAATGTCTGCAAAAACAACCTGAAGTCCACTTTCTACCTACTCAGACCCTCCTGAGTGCTCAGAATGGCAAGAAAGAGGTGGTGAGTGAGAAATAATAACCCTGCACTCTGGGATATTGTCATGGGACTCAGACCCTTTGGTGTAAAATTGTAGAACAGTTTAGGTTGGAAGGGATCTCAGAGATCATCCAAACCCATCACCCTTGCCATGGGCACCACTCACCAGACCAGGTTGCCCAGAGCCCCATCCAGACCCCTGGTCTCAAACATTTCCAGGGATGGAGCAGCCACAACCTCCCTGGCCAACTTCTTCCAGTGCCTTAGCACACTCACAAGGAGGGATTTCTTACTAATATCTAATCTAAATCTCCATCTTGAAACCAAAACCATCCTTCTTTTACTATTCCCTCTCCTTCCTTTCCTTTGATGTTTGTTTCCATTACCTCTGTAGGAGAGAATGGTAGGTGTCTAAATGTCTTAATGAACATCTCATAAAGTTTGAGACCCACTGTCAACACACAAAAGGTCCTCATGCTTTGTGTCAGGGTGACAGTAGCAGTGACCAGCTTTCCTGTAGCCCACTCCTTCATTAAATCCCCAAGAGTTGGGAAAACAGAGTGTTCTCTTCACAACAATGATAGAGAAACCATGGAACAGAGAGTAAAAATGAGCTGACACATCTAATTTAGCGAACTGGTAGTGAGTACAGAAAAGTCTGTTTTTTCCTGCATCCCAGTCAGATGGAGAGGAGTGCTCAAATCCCCTGCTATCATCTTTCTAATTAAGCTGTAACTCGAAGGAAGAAGGGCAGAGCTCTAGGGAGTCACCAGTCTAGGTTATTGTACCACCGTGCCTGACTGGGATCAGACCTCTTATGGGATCTCCTCACATATGATCTTCTGAACTTAAAGCTTTCTGTTGTTCCTTTTCAAGAAAGAGGCCCAAAGAACTGCCACTTTCACACCTCCCAGAGCAGCCAGAGAGTTAAATCACTTCCTATTGAGTGGGACAAAGAAACAGCTTTTCCTACTGCATCCGTAGCTGCCGACAGAACTCTGTGATAGATTTATAAATCACACCTGAAGCAAATAAAACAGCTGTGTTCAAATTGAGCCCTTATCTCTTCTTGTTTGCATTTGCCTGTTTTGTTTCCAAAGGTCACGGGTGGAAGCAGAAGGAGCCGTCACAGGGTGATGTATGTTGCCTTTAGCACTGGGTGACTAATTTTCTCTTAAGGTGCAGCAACATGAAAGTGATTGGCAGAAGTTCTAGGGGAGGGGCTGGTGAAGACAAGAGGGGAGGAAAGTTGTGAAGAAATTAAAAAGTGAAAGGGGAAAAAAAAAGTGTATGCATAACCTTCAAAATCCATGCAGACATCGAGGAAAAATGGGAAGGACTGGGGGAAAACAAGATTTTTTCAGACAGCTCCTGTCCTCCTCTTCAGTAAATCATGAAGAAACCCTTTCTTTGGTGTCCAGGAGGGGAAGATTCCTTTAATTACAGAATGGCTGAGGTTGGAAGGGACCTCAGAGATCATCTAGTTCCAACCCCTTGTCATAAGCAGGGACACTTCTCACTAGAGCAGATTGTCCAGGGTTACCTGGTGCCTCTCAGATCCTGTCGAGTATGGATGCTCGCTGCACACCTTATCAGGGTTCACAGTAATGTAAATGCCATATTTACTTAAGTAATCGCTAAAATTTCAGCCTGGAAGGAGATGGGAAGTGGGAGGGGAGCTGCTAGAGAGCAGCAGCCATTACAGTTGTTAATAAGGCAATAATAAGGCTGTAAGAGAGCAGAGAATGTCCCTCAAGATCTCTGCAATGCCTCTAAAAGCTAAAAGTTTTTGTTTGAGCTGGGTCATCAATGTTGGAAGGGCACTGTGTGATGTAAACTCATGTGTCCTCTAGAAACATTGTTTTAGGGGTTAATAACTAAGAATAAAAGAGAACCAGGGTTTCAGTTGAATCTGAATACGCGGAATTTTAGCTCTGAGTTGTTGAAAGCTGTAATGGCCCCTGTTACTTGCTACAGCATCTGCCTGTGGTTGGACAACAGCAACAGAAGGCAAAATCTTAGCAACCAGATCCTTCCTGACTTGTGTGAGAGAACAATATTTAACAGTACCTAGCAGAGATTTGTCTACAGTCATAGAATCATTAGGGAA
>VZRI01011361.1:56583-85490 GCA_013397515.1 Upupa epops
GACACAGTACTCCAGATACGCTCTCATTTGTGCAGAGTAGATGGGGAGAAGAACCTCTCTTGATCTGCTAACCACCCCCCTTCTGATGCACCCCAGGATGCTGTTGGCCTTCTTGGCCACAAGAGCACATTGCTGGCTCAGAGTCATCCTGCTGTCCACTAGGACCCCCAGGTCCCTTTCTCCTACACTGCTCTCCAAGAGGTCATTCCCCAGCCTATCCTGGTCCCTGGGGTTGTTCTTGCAATGAGGCTTACTTCACTCATAAATAAAGCATCTGGGTCCAGCAGTGAAAATGGGCTTTGTCCTGGTGCAAGCAAATTGCTTCTCCGTGTGTTTTTGCACACACACAGTCAGAGAGCTCATCAGTTGCTTCGAACTGCCAGAAATGCTGAATCCAAAATGAGTTTTTAGATCCATGCCGCGGTGGTAAAAGTCCGTCCTTCAAGGGGAAAACACAACTTTTCTGAAGTTTTGTGGTGAGTCCTGATTCTGGAGCCCCCAGTCAAGCACCAGCAAGGCCGTGTTATCCTATGTCACACTGGGCGTCTCGAACCTTAGTCACCTGAGAAAATTTAAGCCAATTCTTGCCCAGCTCAGGAACTCAAAGCACTTTGAAAACATGAAGGAATTAAACCACATGTCCTGTCTGAGGTAGGTGAAGTATTTTTATCCCCATTTTACGGCTGGGTAAGCTCAGACAGTGAGAGGTTAAGTGACTTGTTCAGTGTCACAAGTGGTTTGGGAATGGAAGAGAGGAAGAAAGAAGCAGAGGCTGAGCCGGGGTTTGTGTACGTGTGCATATATATTTACAAACACTTGCTCAAGAGTTTCTTGCCCTGTAAGACACATAATTCTATTTCACTGGGTGCTAGTTTCAAGTAGGTATTGTATGCAAGGGGTAGGAACAGAGCTTGTGGATGAAAGAATAAAGATGAGGTCAAACAGGAACACAAGGACAAGTTGGCACAATAGTAGCTGGATAAAAGGATTAAGGAGTCGGCTGGGTTGTAGAAACAGGAAACGCCGTCTCTTTCTGAGGCGACTGGAATGAGTTCAAAGTGCCCTGCATGGGATGTAAAAGCCCTGGGCTTTGAGAGGAGCAGGCAGGCCCAGCATACGTGTTTAGATGTGACCGAGCAGAGCTAAAAGCCAGATAGATCAGTAGTTTGGGCCAAGACTTTAAAAGTTAGGAACTGAAATCTTGTTTGTTTCTTCTTTTGATATGTTCTTGGATGACTTGAGCCAGGAATTGACAACGGGAATCATCTGCTTTCTGTTAGAAGTCTAAAATGGGCATGAATCAGCTGCCTGCCCATGGCCAAAGGTCACTGGAGATGTCAAAAAGCATGGGAGTTTGATATAGGTCTGGCAGATAGAACACAAGGTTTACAGGGAACATAGTCCTCTGGAGGTCATGTCACACTCTATGTCTGACCAAATGGCACTAGACACCTATTTATGTACCTGAATCTTCCCTTTGTCTGTATGAAGACCACACAGGACTTCGGGTGTCTCCACGGGAACTTGAGCTGTCGGTGTGTATAAGGCAAATTGCATTTGAGAGGTCCTGATTTCAAGCAGTTGATCTGCATGGTCGTGGGTCCTTTGTCATGTCTGCCAGCTCCATGTTTAACTCTTCAACATCCGTATGGAAAACAGCAGCAACACAGAAGGACCTACATCTGCCTAAATTTGCAAACTACATGGCACTGACTAAATTAGATGAGGTGGATCCTTTAGCTGAAGGGTGAGTGGAATGTTTTATTACACATTTAATGCTCTATTAACATTTCCAAACTTTGAAGAAGAGGGTTTGGGGTAAATTCAGCAAACCTCCAGAGGCGACTTCCGTTGTCCATTCAGCATCTGAGTAGCTGCGAGCGCTTCAGCATTTTCTTCAGAGCTATCTCAGCAACAATTAAAACTGGACAGTGGAATAAGGTCATTGTCCGGGCTTGGGAAGGGATTAAAGACAGGATGACCATAAGCTTGATCATCCAGTAGCCTAGGAACAACATGGAAATCTCCTCTGCCTACAGTGATCTACTGTTTAAGTCTCATCTAAAATGCTGAACAAAATAAGCTGTTCTTATGACACTCTGTTCAGTCCATGGAACAAAAGCTATTTAAATATCTCCTACACCAGAAAGGAAAGAAAATTATGAAGTGTCTGCAAGCAGAATGAACAGGTAGTGTCGAAGCTGAATAGCCCCTTGTTAACATGTCAGGAGAAAGTATCCCTGGCCAGGATAGAGATTTACAAAGGGGGCTGTAAGAAAAGAGGCCCAAAGGTGATGCTGGTTCTCCTCCTTGTTCCTCTTGTTCACCTTTCTCCTTGTCAGCACCGTGAGGCCAGAAATAGCAGCAGCATCATGAAAAAAGAACGCAAAAATGGGGTGCGGGAGGAGAGACTGAAACTCCTGTTGGATCCAGAGTGTCTTTGGAGGTAACTGGTGTTTGTGCATCACTGGGGTGTCCCTGATGTGTTTGGAGCTGTGACAAGGTCTCTGTCCACCACCAAAGTGGAGCCAGATGCTTCTCCTTACATGACTTAACATGCAAACATTTTCTTCTATGAGTACACCTAGATGAATAGAGAGAAAAATCTGAAATAAGTCTGAGGATGTTTTAGATAACAAGCATTTCAAATTCTTCTTTTAAATATTACTTTGACACTCCTTAAAAAACCCAAAACCCACCGTCTGGTTTGGGTATGGAGTAAAATCGTTTCCTTAATTTTCAGCCCAAGAATTATTTTTAGGGTACTACTTTTTTTTTCAGCAAGAAGAAACCCTAACAGCTCATTTTTTACGCTGACTTTAAATAGAACTCGCTCTTTCTTGCACTTTCTTTGCCCCACCTCCCACACACCTGTTCTATAACCTTCTGTTTTGTAGATGAAAGATACCCTCCACTCCCACCTCACCCTCCTCCAAATGTAACAGAACATAAGAAAATAATTTTGCACAAATTTAGGTGAAATGGAACTTATCCTTTCTTGACAGAGTCACTGTCAAGGTCCTTACTCAGGAGCTAATCTGCACGTGTAGAAGGCAGAGGAATGAGAAGGCAGGTGCAGACTGAAACACGGATGGAACCAGTCTCTATCAGTGGATGGTTGACTTTGGTGCTGGTACTTAGGGAATATAACCCAGTCTTTGTCTGTATATCCATGTGCTGGGTGTCATGGCTTTGGGAAGATCACCAAAGCAGGACAGAGGTAACAAGAGGAATGTAAAAGTCTCAGAAGTTAGGAAACAAAGATCAAGCAGGGCACCCATACTAGGATCAATCTCACTGCAGCTCCAAGGTGATAGTTAAGCAACACTGAGATTCTTGTGAATGGAGGAGAACTGATGCCTGTAGACCCCTTCAACAACCCAAAAGCTAATCAATGAACACTAAAATGGAAAATAGGAAGCATGGTGAAATGAAGATTCTTTATTGAAAGGGTCATCAGGCCTTGGAACAGGCTGCCTAGGGAGGGGGTTGAATTGCCATCCCTGGAAGTGTTTAAAGGTCATGTAGATCTGGAGCTTAGGGACAAGGTTTAGGGTGGGCTTAGTGCAGTTGGGATAATGGCTGGACTTGATGATCTTAAAGGTCTTTCCCAACCTGAACAATTCTGTGATTCTCTAAATATACTGGAAGATTACCTCTGGCCTGGGCCATTTTGTTTTGCAGTTATGACTTTTACTAATCAAGGGTAGAAGAAAAGATACTATTGCACCAAGTTGAACTTCTAAGGGTCTATATCCAACTTTTACCTATATTCTAGAGACTGCAACGTGGTTCAGTATCCTGTCTGGAAGAAGGACATGCTGACTCCAGTCCTTTTCTTCCACACCGTCTTTACATTGCAGACTCATTGCAGGCAGAAATTATTTTAGCATAGCATTGCAGATGCCCATCCAGTTGTGACTTTAATTTCTGTGTTCATGCTGCATTTGATTTACAGTCTGTGATTTTCACTCCTCTCTCTGGTTTGATTGATTTTTCAAATCTATCATCTTCATCAATCTTCAAACCCCAAACATGCCTTCTACTGTCATCCTCTCACAGTGATGTCAGTTTGCTGCTGTGGAGACAGTGATGTCGTGAGGATGTGTCTAGCAGATAAAAAATGCCAGGTGAGCTAAAAGCAAAACAGGGACCTGACAAACTTCTCTGAAAAGGATGTTGTTTGATTTTCCATGCTTGTTCTAAACCAAACAAGAAATATACTGTAGAAATGTCCCTATTTCAGACAGTGGAAATATTTGGGGTCCTGTGTTTTCTGTATGTCTGACAACTCAGGCATAGGGCAAGAAATCTTTCTTAAACCCAAAGGCCAGCAAGAGACAACTAAAGCAGATTGACTGAGTATGTGGGGAGTCTTGCTCATTGGAACTACCATTTCTCCTTGGTATAAAAGTCTTAGGATAATTTGTTGTCAGATTGTAGGTTGCAGCAGCTAGCTGAGTGCTTTCAGATGTCTTCAACATGCACAAATTGCTGACAGACTAGACACAGGGCCAATGGGAGACCCTCAGAAGCTGATGATCAGCTAGAACCTATATGTGAGCAACTGAATCAGACCCCCGATGTCTCATCCCAGATTCCACAAGAGGACTGTGGCAGTAAATGCTAGCCTCTGTTCTGTTAGATGTTAACATTTCAGCTCATGGCTCTGTAATTCCTATTGACAGTGGAGAACCTCTGACCTTTCCTCTTTGTCAGAGACTACATCCTCACTTGCTGGAAGATGGTTCAGAAAATTACCTGCTACAGGTCTCAAAGATCACACTCCATACCTGACCATCTTGTATTTAAATCTCTACACCAAAGGCTCCATGCCTTCTCGGAAGTGGCATACCCTTCCATATTACATGTGTGACTAGGAAGATTTCCCAAAGACAGTGTTCATGTCATCTCTCTTTAACCTCGTGCTGTTTAAACGCCTGCAGGTGAACTTTTTCACCCTGGGGTGTCTCTGTAGTCAGCTGAGGTAAACAGGCGTTTTTAAAGTAAGATTCACTCGACCCATTCTAAACGTCCATGTCAGGAGAGTATAGTCTAGCCTTGACCCCACTGTTTCTGTGACATTACTCCAGCACCACAAAGAAATCCTAACCCAGTTATTTTATCATTTCCCAGGAAGACATATCCTTCTGCTTTCCCTATTCAGTGAACATGGCCTTTTCCAAAGTGTCTCCCATGTTTAAGATAGTTCTTTGATTTCCCCTTCATATTTTATTTCCAGTGTAATTATTTCCTTATCTCTTAGATCATGTTAGTTTTTTTTCAATCCTCTGTTCATTTTTCTTCTACCCCTTTCCCAGCTGATGTCAAAACTGTGGTAGAAACTAAAATTATGATGATTATTACCTAAAAAATTGGGTTAGAGAGACAGAAGGCCACATAATCATGAATTTTGTAGATTTGGCCTAAATCTTGACTGTTGGGTTCTTCCACATGGGCCACCATCAGATAGGAATGAGCTTGCTTTTCTCTGAAACACATTTAACTCTTGACTTCCCTGCAGAGGCTGCCAAAGAGAAGACTAGTAGCTCCAAAAGAGCAGTAGCAGTTTGCACATGACAGACTTCTGCCTAGGAGGACAACCAGCTTGTCTTTAAGGAACTGAACAATCCCAGGCACCTCTGGGAACTGACCTGCTGACACTGTTGGTCTTTGCCACCTTGGAGCCACTGACCCAAAAGGATGGATGGGACTTCAAACCCATTTGATAAGCATTGGGTTTGTATTACTTTTGCCTGGTCCTCCCTCCCCGTTGGCATCCCTAATTGAGTTGTTTGTTCCGTGTGTAGCTCTGAGTCAGTAATTACAGAAGATCTTGCATTTGCCTCTGCTTCTGCTGAGGCTGAGCAAATAGGATTAGAATTCTTCCTCCCCAAATCGGCAGTGCAAATTAAATGTTTATTCTTTCATGTAGGGAAAATGTCAGCTGTTTCACATTACCTGCAAAAGATCTCCAATGGTTCAGAATCCTGGAAGATAAAAGCCTGACTTCTCACTGGTTTAGTCTGCAGGTTTGGGTCGGTGTTTTTCCCCATCGTTTTTCTCTCTGTGGATGGAGACCAACCCATTAACTAAACACATGAATACTATATATTTTTTAAATTCTTCTTCCTTTTTTTTCAATTTGATAAAGTCAGGAAGGTGCTCTAGTCAGAACTGATCTTTTTACTTTTATACAGCCTGTAAAATTCCAGGCTTAAACGGGAACTGTCAAGTCAGATTTGAGTCAAAATTAAAATTTTGGGCTGGGAGTCAAGAGACGTGAATTCTAATCCCAGTGACCTGCTGGGTGACCCGATTCTCCGCTCTGTATCTCAGTGATATCTAAAACAGAAATACAATGCTCCTTTCTGCAACGATCTTGTGATGGTCTCTCACTTCTAGGCTCCTCCACACACCTTTAAAGAAGAATGACATGGAAAAACAGGATATTTAGCAGTGGAAGGAACAGGTTGCTGAGCCACTGTTAATATACAGGGCCATAACTGTCCCTACTGCAACTTTGCTGATGCCAAATGACTCTGAATGTGGTCTAATGTGCACACTCTGCTTCCTGAGGGACGTCAGTAGTGAAACACAGCCAGTTAGAAAATGCAACCCAAAGAAAATCAATCTCTGTGCTCCACCTGCCTGGGGAAGATCACTCACATCCTTATTAGTGCTAGTCCCAGCTCTGACCTCACACGACTTCAGAAGTCACTGGGGAGGCTTTGGGAAGGATGCCAGGCTTTGGAGGCTTGGGAAATCTGACTGCTTTTTCTGTTCCATCTTGACAGAGCAGCATCTACTAGAGTAACTTGTTTGTGTCTAGGGCCCTGTCAAAACAAACACTTCTCCCTTTTTCCTTGCATAAATGCAGCCTTACTCCTGCTCAGTCAAACCTGCCACATGCCAACTGTCAAAAGAAAGGAGTGTCTGGTAAGCAGTATGTGGAGCAGAAGAGAGGCCACAATTCCACCTGAGCTTGGTCTCTAGCTGCTGAGACTGTTGGAAACAATAGTACATCTGATCTAAGCTTTATCACTGACATGATTGTCCCTTTGGGATGGCATTTCCATGTATGAATGAATTCCCTCTTACTCAAGCATTAGCAATACTCACCTCGTGTCTACAGGTAGATTGAGATAGTTAACCTCACACTCCCAGGGAGAGTATGGATGGAAGTGTGCGTGATCAGGGTTGGTGGATGATACCCTCGGTGGAGGGATTCTAAAAGCAACAAGGTAGAAAAGGGTTTCTCCCACTTTCAAGATGAACCTTATGGGATGCCTGATCTACACACACCAGCCCTAGTGACAGGCGGTGACTGACTCATCTCACTCATTGCATTGACCATCTGCTGCAAGGGGAAGACTTCATATCCCTCACTGCTGAAGCCACTATGTCTGCTGTTTAGATGGAATAAAACTATCTGAAGATGGGGTAGAAGAGATGGATGCGACTGTAAAGACTGAGGGAGACAACTTTCTGACAAGCAACCTTCTTCAATGTATTCCTTCATGCTCATTCTCAACACAGCTCAGGATGACGTTTAATCTTCTGCAGCATCCTATGCACCCAAAACACTTGTGGACTGCCCACCCATTGTAAATCCACACAGTTTTACACCTCATTCAAGGTCCTGCAGAGTTATGCTGCATCCAAAAGCTCTGAGAACCCCTGGCAGGTATGGCCTGGGGCCAAGCAGCGGCTTGAATGGTGGTGATTTTACAAGCCCTGCCTTGTGTGGCTATTTTCATGCCCCCTCCTCCTTCCTCACTCTGGGAAACACTAGGGGACAGCCATAAATTTGTGATACATCATCGCTTGCACTCTAGGCTGAATGCAATATTCCCTCAGTGAGGCTTCATTAGGAGGAAATTCATGCCTTAAACACCTTGCAGCCTGCATTTTTGACAAGTCATCACATTTTTGTGTGCCCTGTTTTATTTTAAAGCCCCTCTTGTAATGACATTCCTGAACAGGCGCTGCTTTGCAGCTTGCAAAGTGGGGACTCTTTGTCATCTAGGAGCTTTGGAGAAGGAAAAATGTGATGTAGAAAATGCAGTGCAATGCATAGAAGCAACCTGCTGTGTAACCTTTGCTTCTTGGACACCTACAGAATCATAGGATGGTTTAGGTTGGAAGGAACTGTAGAGATCATCTAGTCCCAAACCCCTTTTTGGCAGGCACGTCAGGAGAGGAAAGAAATGTCTTAAATCAGTAAAAACATTATCACACACGAGCAGGACATGCTAAAACCTGTGTAACAGCACTTCTGCGAAGGCTTTATCAATGCAGGACCCTGTGGGGTAGTTGTCTTCAACATTCAGTGAATTGTGAATTCACCCAATGGCAAATCCCTCCCCCTGCACTCTTTAGGATCATCTGGGAGAGATTTCCATGACTGCTATGTTATTACTATTATTAATAATAACAATAATAACTAATTAACACTTTTTTGGGTGTTTATCTACCTCCCAGCCTTATGCCCAGAGCCATCAAAGTTGTGGCACCCTGTGACTAATAGTTTTAATCATGGACTGAAAACTGACTGAAGCGGTTCTCCTCAGGGTCAAACCAGCACAAAGCAGGATACAATCAGAGATCTGTTAAAAGAAATATTTTTCTTTGAGAAATTGAGTGAACAGCATAGTTTTCAGCTTGGATGGCTAAGGAGAACCACCCAAATCTGTGCGTAGACAACAGAACAGTGGACATCCTAGGGATCTTCACTGACAGTCGGACTGATAAATGATGAATAACTGATTCTGTTTTTTTTAAACATCTATTAAACTTTTACTCTAATAAAAATGGAACCAATCCAAAGAAGGTCTCCTAACCCAAAAATAACCATCATCCCCTAGCAATGACTTTACCTGGTGCATCATCAAGTTACTGCCATGTAAGAAGGAATGAATTTTGTTCCCATAGAATACAAAAGGGTGAGGCTAGTGCTCTCTCTGGGGTGATCATGTAATCACAGGCCCATGGTTCACATCAACTCAACTGAGAAACAAGACTGAAATCTTTCAGATTTAGTGACTTCGTGTCACCAAGAATGGTTTCAGCTCCCCATCTTCTCAGATCAGGGTGTCAGAGTGTAATCACACATACCTACCACAGTGAGTGTCACCACGAGAAGGTGCAATTCAAGCACACAAACAAGACGACTTAAAATTGTCATCTGTTACACGGTTGTGTGGACACACTCCTTGCCCACCCAGCTGCAAGGTCAAAGCTCACCTCTTTCCCGTTAAGGGTTAGCTCTGCCAGAGCACATCTGAAGGCTGTGTGCATGGATGGATACTACAGATGAGCCATGGTCTGTGAACTCATTAGGTCGCTGGGCATAATTATGAGTTCTCTCCTTGACCAAAGCAAATAAGTATCTTTCTCTTATTTGTGAATCACCATTCCTCCTTAATGGTTGTGGAGATCTGGGGCTTAGGGACATGGTTTAGCTGTGGCCTTGGAGTAGCTGGGTTAATGGTTAGACTCAATGATCACAAAGATCTTTTCCAATCTGAATGGTTCAATGATTTATTGTTTATGCCATTAATATAAACAACACTATAACAACCCTACTGTCTCAATTGTAGATTCTTCTTTTCCCTGGTGCTTTTTCATTCATTTAACTGTGAAAATTGGGATGAAAATTTGCAGCGGTCCAAGGTCGATTTCACTCTGAAGGCATTTTGCCACAGAAACGGACCTTTATTTTCATTCTGGATGCGAGAGGAGAATTCACCGTGATTTTGCATCTGGAAAAAGCTCAACTAAAATTAATCCTAGTAAACTTTGCAAGCAGACTTTTGTTTTGATATGTGACCTCTGACCTGAGAGTCTACATTTAGAAGAAAGACCTCCTGATTTGGGGTGTAGGCAGTGCATTGCTGCTGCATACACAATCTCTGTGGGTTTGTTTTTTGAGGGGCCTGAGCAAGGGCATAAATCATGTAAGAAGTAAATACTCCAGGTTTGAAGACCCAGGTTGCATGTGCACTAAAAAGGAGAAAGAATTCACGGATCTAACCTCATATCTTCAGATTGGAAGCCCCTGTGGAGCTGTCAGGCTCTGACTCCAAGGAGTATTTGGATTCCACGGTCTCCTAGAGGCCATGAAGAAGAAGAACCTGAGTTACTTAAAAAAGTTCATCTTTGGACTCACTTCTGTCCTGTGGCAATGCTTTGCAAAGGTCTTGAGAACAATATTTGCTAATTTGAATACAAGGGATTGACAATGGTGTTGAGACAGAACCAAGAATTTTGCAAGGGGGCTGAACAGGAGCAAAAGGAGGCAAAGGTGTAGTATAGATTAGGTAACCTGTCTGAGGTTTGCAGAGAAGGGCTCAAAGACTGACTCAACAGCTTTTGACTCCTCAAGCTGTGCTCAAGTCAATCACCTACTCCCCTTTCAATCTTGACTTGTTTTTTTCCCTGCAGACCTGTTTGGGGGTAAATATGTGTCGGCTGCTTGAAATAGCTTATCTTCCCTTTGAAGACATCTTGATGTTTGTTTTTCTTCCACTTCATGGATTTCTTCATTTTCTATCCTTTCGCCTTGCCTTCAGTCAAGAGGATGGAATAAATTAGGAAGCAGCATGTGAACCTCTGTTCGTGTTAGCTACACCTAAATACTGCTAAGCCTATTAAGTTTATTCCTGGAACTGTCCTATGCTACCACCCCCAGTAACTTTTCTGTTCAGTAGATTTCATTTGCTTTGTTCTTACTTAATTTACTTGCAGCCAGAGCCTCCAGCAACAGAACCATTAGCTTGCTGCTCATTAGCTGGCACTAACAGCCTCTCGCTATTCAGGAGGCTTGGAGAACATTTGCTAGGAGTCACATGGTGGGACATGGCTCTAAATAACAGCCATCCTATCTATTTCTGCCTTTCCCTTGGCTCTGAACATCACTCTGAGTATGTGGCATCACACTGAATATGAGGGTATCCATGCTAAGTCCACTGACACTGCTGGGGAGGACGGAAAAGGAGAGGAGGATGCTTTTCACTGGAGATTGTTCCTCCTCCTATGTGTCCATAACAGGTCAGAGAGAATGGGAGATGTGACTGTAGCACCTGTCACTGCAGAAGGAAAGAAGAGGTAACTTCCTCCCTCCTGCTGGCCCCTTCTTGTTCCTCCCAGGAGGCTTATGAAGTCCCCAAGCTGAGAATAAAACTCAGTCTGGTGTCTGCCACCATATAATCCTCACTGGGGTCCTTGTTTTGGGTATTCCTGTCATGGTGCTGCTCTCTTCTGCTCTGTGATGTTCACTGTAATTGCCAGAGGGCTGGTGAACTGGTGCCCCAGTGCTGGCGGGTTTCCCGATCACCTCCTCCCACTGACATATGGGCTGGGGAGGGGGTTCTGTGGTGTCACTCAGCTCCATGGTGTGACAGATGTCATCCTTCCACACAATCTGGAGCATGAACCTTGGATCTCAGGCATCCATAGACCACAGCGGTTAGGCATCCATAGACCACAAGCTGCAAACATCCAACTATCTGCCCCACTTGTCAGGTCAGGTGATGTTTTTCCTGGCAAGCAGAGAGGTCTGATGATCCAGGGAACCCAGTAACCCTAAACCCACCCTCCCTCAACCCCCAAAAATGCAACTTGTGGCATTTGCTGGTCACCAGGTGCTTCTCTTCTTTGCTGGCAAAACGAGACATGAACCAAGCAGAGAAACACATGAGGAACTGCCTTTGTAAGATTTGGGAAAAGGCCACCTCAGGGCTTGCTTGTTATTCCTGGGCATGAAGGATGCATCTGGACACCATTCCCTGAGGTGACATGGCTGTGGGCTGTCAGAAAAGGGTAGGAACAGGTGGAAAAAGCTGGTGTCTTCTGACATCTGATTTACTCAGATCCTTCTGGCTCATGCTGATTCCTCTGCATCCATTTCTTAATCATCTGGAATGAATGTACAGTGCCTGGAATGCTCTGTGCTTCTCAGAGACATGAAAGAGACTGCTCTTTCAATAAAACAATTTCAATAAAACAGTAAGACAGGGATCTACTGGAGAGAATTCAACAGAGAGCTATGAGGAAGATTAAAGGACTTTAACATCTTTGCTATGAGGAAAGGCTGAGAGAATTGAGGATGTTTAATCCAGAGAGGAGAAGGCTGAGAGGGATCTTATTAATATCAATAAATATCTGAGGGGTGGATGGCAAGAGGAAGGGCCCAGTCTCTTTGTGGTGGTGTCCAATAATAGGAGAAGAAGTAATGGGCACAAGCTAGAACACAGGCAGTTCCACCTCAACATAAGGATAAATTTCTTTACTGTGAGGGTGAAGGAGGTTCTCTCTGGAACAGGCTGGCCAGAGAGATTGTGGGTTCTCCTGCTCTGGAGACTTTCAAAATCCTCCTGTACATTTTCTTGTGGAATGTGCTCTAGATTATCTTGCTCTGGCAGGGAGATTGGACTAGATGACCTCTAGAAGCATCTTCCTAATAGTCTTTGATTCTATGACCTGTCTGTCCTGCCCACATTTCATATCTCCCCCTCTGCTGCTAAAGCCTGCAAAACAGGTTGTGTGTAGAGGGAGGCACATCTACTCCAACATCATCATGGTCCTCCTGCGAAATGAGGTTCCAAGTCAGATCTATATATTCTACATCTTTGAGCTGAGGAACTTCTACAGTGTCTAGAATGGGGCTTGGGTAGTTTAGAGACAGGTCTTGGAACTCAATGATCTTAAAAGTGTTTTCCAACCTAAATAGTTCTATGACTCAGACTCAGCTGCCAAGTCCATATGCAGAGAAAAAAAATCAACCTGATTTCCATCTGAGCTGAAATCAATACAAATTAGTGCTGTACCAGCTCTAATTGCTCCTTTATCCTGCTGCCTGCATGTGGGGGTAGGGCATCACACTGAGGACGTATTTGTGTTGTTTTATAACAGATGGCAAGAAAGACTGAAACCAAAGAACAGAAAAGGGCCACTTCAGCTTTGGTCTATCCAGTATTTAAGAGCATACAAGAGCTAGTAACAGGGTAGGAAATGCCTTCAGTGGATTGAGACATGGGATGGGAGAGAGACCAGGAACAAAAGCTGTGGAAGGTGCAAGGCAGCTGCATTTTGATACTTGTTCTGTGAGCCCATGAGCTCAGTTGTGATGACTGACTGCTCATAGCTATGCATGAACATGGACACCTGACTGCGGCTGTGGAGAAACACAAGAGGGAGATTTCTGCTAAAGGGGCTAAACTGGATCATTATTTCAAGAGCACTTATGCAGCCCAGTTTTAGGGCACAGGGGCATAGAAAGGACTACAGTTGAGGGACTGCACAATTGAATGTTCCATGGGGCATTTTCCTTTGCATTGAAATGGGGTAAATGCTAATTCTTGTGCTGGAACAGCATGAGGGTAGTGGAGACAACTCCTCTTAGGAGGAGTCAATACGATTGGGAAACTTCACCCAGAAGTACATGCGGAGAAGGTTTTACAGCTCATAACTGCTGGACCTGAGTCCAAATGAGGATGTTTATCCAAGAATTAGCATGTGTAAATCTCCTCAGATCCTGTTTATTTGCCCTATTTGCTCAAATCCATGTGCTCCTTCCTTGTGGACTGATGGACTGATTGCTGAAGTCCAGAAAGTGCTGGGACCTCACAGGTGAGTCTTATACAGACATCTATGGCAGAAGTGGAAAGACAAGTGCCAGATTAATTTGTACCATGCAGGTACACATCTGGCCTTGCTTTTGCCTCATAGAGAAGGTCAAAGAGTAGATGTAGATAAGGAAGTATTTTATTTGCATGAATTGCAAAACTTTCCTACAATATTCTGGTCTTTTGGCTTCATTGTGAGGTCTTTTGTCACCATGTGACAGCAAGGAAATCTCAGTTGCCTGGAAACATCTGTGGTGGGATTTACTTGGATTTTTAAACATCTTAACCTGAGCCAATCACCCTCTATTGTTTTAATGATTAAAGGATGGGAGAAGTTATTTTAAGGAAGAATCATCTCCATTTCTTTAGGAGAACATGAGGACAGCAGGTACTAGCTCATCTTGTTTCACCAGGGATCACTTTAGTCACGGATGGCTCTATTGGAGATGGTTGTATCTGCTGGTATGCATAACATTCACATTGTGGCTGATTGTTTCCTGTAATTAGGATTTTAAACACTGCATGAAGTATTTTATTAACATTAAAATAGCCAAGGAGTTAAAGTTATTGGTTAGCTATCTTGAGAGAGAGGGAGAAAACCTACAGACCTACGGAGAGCAACAACTGTACAATTAAGACGTTAGTGCCTCACCGTGGGATGTTTTGGGTGCCCAAAGCTGACATGGGCTCAGAGCTGAAGTGGATGTATTAATAGAAGTGGCATCCACATGGAGTTAATGAGGAGGAAGGCAGACTGTACTTCAGGAAGTACTTGAGCTGTGAATTCTTGGAGGCTGGGAGAACATTTGGAGAATTGTCACTATGTGCATTGTCTCTCCTCATGCTCTTCCTGAGGTATCTGTGTTTGGAAATGATAGTGGTCTTCTATGAAAACAAGATACTGTGCTGGATGGGTCTGTGTTTCGAACCTGTGCAGCCATTCTTACATCCCGGGCTGCCAGCAGCAGATGGGCTTATGGAAAGAAAGGACAAGCTGGTATTTTCATAGAATTACAGAACCATTAAGGTTGGAAGAGACCTACAAGATCATCAAGTCCAACCATCAACCCCCTGTCACCATGCCCACTAAAGTGTGTTTCCTAGTGTCACATGTTTCTTTGAACACCTCAGGGAAGGTGTCTCCACCAGCACTCTTTCAGTGAAGAAATTTTTCCTCATGTCCAATCTAAACTTCCCCTGGCACAACTTGAGGCTGTTTCCTCTTGTTCTATGTTTAGTGACTTGGGAAAATAAACTGACCCCCACCTCTCTACAGCCTCCTTTCAGGTAGCTGCAAAGAGCAATCCTCCTCTCAACCTTCCAGACTAAACATCCCCAGTTCCCTGGAGTAATTTTAATTCCGAAGCCCCCTTGATAAATTCAGAGCCCTTAAAATGAGTGAGTTCAACATTAAGCAAATTCCAATGGATCAAGGTGAGTACAAGATGGAACTGTTCACCTGTAGTCTGGTTTGGTTTATTTTTAAAATCTTTCTCCTAGTAATCAGCTTCACATGTGAGTATTGCTGCCATATGCTGTGTGTTTCCCAAAGGATCACAACTTCCTTTGGGAGTGAGAACTGTGGTTGGGGGGTGACGTGTGCATGTGTGTGTGTGTAAAACTGTATCTTGAATGGTCTCAGAATAATGGAAAGAGATGAAGGTAGGGTATCTTCCACAATTTAAAGAAAGGCTACAGAATAAGATCAGCCATCATTAGCTAGCAGAGAGTCCACACATGACCTCCACCAGTTCCTCTGCTAGAAGTCCATTATCAGCCCTGCAAGTTCTTCTGCTGTGAGTTTCCCTGACAGAATGTACAGATGTAAAAGTGATGCTTACACTTGTCAGCTAACAAAATTGGATGGATGTGTGTATGAGATGGACCTCAGGCATTCCTCAATTTGTGTCTCTGGGACAAATGTTCAGTTGTGGTGAGACACAGCTGCTCACAGTTATACCCTTGCTGCTTTGGCACTTGGACTGAGAAACCAGGATGCTCTGGCCCCTCCCTGCACGGGACAGGGAAAGGCATAAGAAGCAGGTATTTAGCTACCCTTTATATTCTTACTAACAACTTTACTGTTTGTGCATAAGAATGCAAAGAGGTGTGGTGGAAGAATCATTCTGTCTTTTCACATTTGCCCCCAAATGTTCTCCTTCCATATTTAAACCCAAACAATGCAGATTGCTCGTAAAAAATTGGCTGTGGTTCAGCAGTCACTTCTGTTCAGAATAATTTGCTTTGTACCGTGCAAACAGCTTGTGTTACGCAGTCCATATGCCTCATGTTCTCAGTTCTGTTAGACTTTCCCATCACCTTGCTCTGCAAAGTGACTACATGTCTCAGAAACAGCTCAGCTTGTTCAGTCATGGAGCAGCACACAGTCACAACCGGGGTTAGTGATTACAATTATGTCTTTTAACATGCAGGAAGAACCGAGTTGCTATTTTAATGAGTCATGATCAAGCTACAACAAATTATATATCTGTATTCAACAGTGGAGAGACATTTGACAGAGAAATTGTATTCAATACAGAAATAATTAACAGGTGGAGAGTTTGAGGATCAGTTTACTTTATCCAGCTAGAGCAAATATGATATTTCACATCCTACCTATCCCTGCACTCTATGAAGTACAGCAGTGGTGTCTACCTGTTTGCAGCTATCTACATCGAAGCCAGCTGAACTTAGGCAGAACATAGCCAACCCTTGTACCCGGCCATGTTGATCTGGAGCTTTGTGACATGCGTGGTTTAGTGGTGGGTACAGCTGGGCTCATGGCTGAACTTTATGATCTTAAAGGTGCTTTCCAACCTAATTGATTTTATGATTTAGTGGTGACCTGGCAGTGCTAGGTCAAATGTTGGACTTGATTTTAAAGATCTCTTTCAAGCAAAGAGATTCTGTAATTCTGTGATACAGTCTATTCTCTGTCCTGTATTCTGAAGGTTCTTTCTGCAATATAGTCCAAAAAACAGTGAGACAAATGTTAATACCTTACATTCTTCTTCGAATCTTTTGAAGAATTCATGGGTGTGATGAAATCACAATTGGAATTAAATCCAATGATTTAAGGTATCCACTAGCTGCATATCTTGAATGGTAAGTGATCAAATGTTATAAAAAATCTAATGGACTTCCAAATATAAAGCATTGCTTTCTGAGGAAAATGAGAAATACACAGAAAGAATCAAAACTGGATGCATTACCCAGTAAAGACCTTGGTAAAGAATAAGCTGTTCTGCATGCCTTAGTTTTGATCTGTGCGTTGTGTTGGCCCTTGTCTCTGCCAGCTCAAATGGACAGAGATGGGCAACATCTCGTTGGTGTTTAAAGCTGGATTTAAGTTGCATTTTATTAAACTCTTTCAACAGTTTTTGACCATTCCAAGAATCTGTTGAGTGTCAGTCTGGCTTGATTGCAAAGTGGTAGCAGGAAAAGAATCCGGATATTGTTTACAAAATTCTTCAACATAAGGTAAGAACCATCTACTTTAGATGTTTCCAAGGAGGCTTGTGCTAGTGATTCTATGATCCTATGATTTGGATCATGTTTATTCAATATAATTGAGGTGGAGCTGACACACAACACTAATGGCCACTAAATGAAAACATAATTTTAGTGGAAGCTTATTAAAGATTCTGTATGTCTGATTAAAGGAAAGGCTCTATCCTCAAAGGACTTGGGAGCGTGACAAATCACAGACATACTCCCACTGAGTAGGTCATGTTTGACTACCCTGTGAATTAAAATCTTCCTTGGGTTCTATCAAACACTGCCTTCAGAAGACCCAGATGTGTCTGAAGCACCAGTCATTCAAACAAGGGAACTGCTGTTGCCTGACATGACATGTAGCCAGAGAACTCCTTGGTTTATGAGTGGCTACAGATACTGGAGTATATTAGTGACAGCAGTTCACTCGGATTCTCATTGACTTAGTAGGAAATTGTTATTTGAGGAAAGACAGGAGGCAGGCTTGAGCTTTCTTTGGAAAATCATTTGTGTCAGCACCACTTAGACTGTGGTCCCAAAGTGTGGAAAAGTGCCAGGAATAAAATACTCTCAGTGAACATGTGTGGGCCAGTGAAATTAATTTTATTATGTAAGAAGATATCCAAGCTCCCCACGAGCTATCTCAAAGGTATTTCCTCCAATTGTTTAGTCTCCTGCTTTTAGCATCACGCATTCTCCCTTCCCCTCTTACTAGAGTGTTTACTGGGAACCATCTGAAGGCTGGAGGCATTTGTCATGGAAGTGGCACATAAAAGGCTGCGTGCCACAGTATCCATTGCGTGTCAACAGATCTCACTTTCAAATACTCTGTAAACATCTTGCATTGGTGCCTTCCAGGTCAGTGAGGGGTTTTACAGTTTTTCCAAGTCTTTAGTATCTTGTCCATTTCCTTTTCCATGTTTCATGATATTTCATTGTACTTTGACATTTATTAGCCATGTGAAGAGCATTTAGGAGGAATAATTTCATCATTTCTGACCTCTTCTCCTTCCTCTCTGAGGTGAATAGCCTGCACATCTACTGGTTTTTGTTATTATCCACAGTCATGCTAGGCTCCTGCCCAGATTGCTCTCACGGCTCAGCTCTGCTTATGCTCAGAAGAGGATCACCTCCCTATTTGTAAAACAGTCTCCACTGGGAATCAGGGCACCATGGAATGCATGGTGAGAAAGAGCCCATACACTGAAAAACTCAGTATGCAAACAGGCTAAGGGTGTGTGTTCACCATTATTGAGTGAAAGCAAGGTGCAAATTGTCCAAATGTGTCATCTCACAGTTGAAAGACTGCCACAATTATAGAGAGAGATGTCATGTGTGCTCTTAAATTGTGCCTGGTATTGGCTTATGCTAAACACATCACACCTGACACCATCATTGGACTGAAAAGGCAGTACTGTTAGACTCAGTAACTGATTCAATCCTCTGGCCATAGCCAAAATGTGGGGAAAACTTAATTTACTCCCACATGCCAAATGTTACAGCTGTTACCTGAATGATAATCAGAATGATCTGTGTTGGAAGGGACCTTTAAAGGTCCCAGCCCCTGCAGTGAGCAGGGACATCTCCAACCAAAACAATTTGCTCAGAGTCCTGGTCCGACATGACCTGGAATGTCTCCAGTGATAGGGCTTCTACCACCTATCTGGGCAACCTGTGTCAGGGTCTCACCACCCTCAGTATAAAAAGTTTCTTCCATTTATCTAGTCTGAATCTCTCCCTTTTATTTTAAATCAATCCAAGCTTGTTCTGTCACAAATGTCTCTGCTTAAATGTCTGTCATCATCTTTCTTATTTGCCTCTTTAAGACCACACTAAGGTCTGCCCAGATGTTTCTCTTCTCCAGGTTGAACACTTTCAACACTGTCAGCCTGGTCTCACAGCAGATGGGTTCCAGCCCTCTGAACTGGTGAGCAGAAGGTGGAGATGTCAGGTGAGGCTGGATGGTAGAATTCAGGTCTGTTGATGTCCTCAGAGAGTAACAGAGGAGGATATTTTATATCTGCAAGGCCCCACACTGTATGACTGGTTGAGTTGAAAAATGCTAGCAAAACTGAGACAAGAACCTAGATCTGCAGTTTATCCTGAAATCTCAGCTATCAGCTCTGTCAAGTGTGATTTCTGCTTGAATGACTTCCACAAAGGTTCTTTGGTTTCCATTTTAATCCAAAAATGTAGCGGTTGCTATGTTTATTTGTTATCTTGGAAAACTACACCCCTCTAATGGATATTCAATAAAAAATACCCTGGGAACAGAGTTTCCTTTTCACCCAGTTCAATTTATTTAGAGCTGCTATGCACAAAACCACCAGTGAAACCCTAGGAGAGATGCAGTACAATGTCATATCACCTACTCAGGCTAAGTCACAATTACCACTGCACTTTTGCTTTCCAAGATATTTATTGTTCATTTTCTAGAAAAAATGCTGATAAGTAGAAATATTTTAAATATAGAGCTTAGTGCTTTTGATTTCTCAGGAGAAAATAAAGGAACGGGCTGCTCAGGACAGTGATGGAGTCACCATTCCTAGAGATATTTAAAAGATGTAAAGATGTAATGTTGAAGGTAGTGCTGGGTTAATGGTTGGATTTGAAGATCTCCTCTAATTGAAATGATTCTCTTAATCCTTTACTGGTTACAGTTCTTAAGTTTATGCAAATTAGTCAGTCACATCAGGCTCGTTGCATATGTATAGGCCACTGTAGTCAGCACACTGATCATGATACCTAATTAAATAGATGCTGCTTTACCATTAGCTGCTATTTACCGTTAGCATTAATCATTGAATCATTCAGATTTATCCTGCAATTATTCAGATTGCTAGGAAAAAAGACACTTAATGGAATAGGAACCGAGGACCAAAGTTTATGTTCTTGATTAATCAAAAGAAAGAAGCGTTTCTACAAGGCAAAATCTTGATGGGAGGAGACTGCCATCTCTTTCAGACTTTTTTACCTTCTTGACCTGAATAACAAAGTAATGGAGGAAAACTCATCAAGCTATATCCTTTTAATACAGAAGGCACCAGATTTACGTATTCATTGGCAGCAGCTACAAGACAACCATTCACAATACCCATTTTCATCAGCTGAACACCAGCTCAGATGTATTGACATCATGTTAACATCACTGTTTAGGTCACTGTGACCTTAACATTCATCAAAATTCTCCTTGTCAAGTGGTCTTGGCTCAGAAATTACTTATTTCCTCATCACACAGTGCCAGAACATCCTCAGTACCCCCTTCTCGACACATGCCAGACCAACAAATTAGCACATCCGATAGCTTTCCTGCCTTGTTACCCAATTAATGAAAACCAGATGCCTTCTCTGGTGTCAAATGCAAATTTTTCCCACATCACATTATGCCAACAAGCATCACTTCCAAGCCTCTGGGCTCCCAGGGGCCCAATTCCTTTCTTTCGTGCTGATAGTTGCCCAAAGCCTTGAAGGAATTGAGCAAAGCTGGTTAATTGGTAGTCTTAGCCTGAAGATGATGGTGACTTTAACTCTGATGGTCATGGTGAACAAAGCCATGACCATTGTCTTCCTTGTCAGCTCCAACTGAGACTTGCTCTACCTCAGTTTCAGAGAAGAAAAAAACCCACATTTAGAGGAAACCTCAGTGCCTTTGGCTATGCTTCAACACCTGACTCACTCATTAGCTGAATTCTTCCCCTGATTCCTATGAGGACTTTTTATCTACTTCTCCACAGAAGATTTTAGCCCTTTTCTAATTTTTTTTCTTTTGACAGTGCAGGGCATTATCTGAAAATAATTTAAACATTAAAGATCTGCTGTTTCAAATCCTCACGTAGAGTCCACTTTTTATGCCAACTCTCAGCTCAGGAAGTCCTTTCCTGAAGTCATTCCTGGAGTAGGAATGCAGCACAGGACTGATCTCTGCTTCAATCAGCTGGGACTCTTAAAGACCCAGAATGAAACTTTAATTCCAGTGACAAATACATTAGAAATACTCAGAATTTATATGTGGGCTTAAAATCCCTCTACCTCAAATCTAATAATTTAAAACCTCGTCTGCCATACCTTTCATAGCTCGTGTTTTCGGTGCTGCTTTAGGAAAATCTGATAACAACCCAATACTTCTCAATCTCAATGCAAAAGTGATCAATTAATATTGGCTGGGTATAGGAGGTAGTTATTGGGAGCCAGAAATTCCTATGAAGTGGAAAAGAAGTGACTGTTCTCATGGTTCGGATGTTTTTCAGAGTGTGGATTTGCATTTTTGGTTAAAGTCACCTTTGGGATATGTTAGTGTAAATGGGAAAAGAATAACCGTATCAGTAGAGTCAGCAAAACCTAAATGAGGGCAGAGCAGCGATCTGGAAGATGTTTCAAATAATCACAGAAATGGAGGACTGGGTTGAAACTGAAGAAGTTATCCAGTTTAAGGTGGGATTAAGCATTCCTGATGTGGGATGGGGTTTTTCCAGCCTTTTACAGCTGTCAATAGTGAGTCATTTCTGTAGACTCCTCTGGTCCTGCTCTAATGTCTGTGCTGTGTACTGAGGATTCCAGAGCTGGGTGCAATAGTCCAGGTGAGGTCTCACTAGAGTGGAGCAGAGTGGCAGGATCACTCAGCAAGATCAGACCCACAAGTGCCAGATGGATGAATTGAAATACCCGATGTCAGTCTGAGCTAGACATCCATGTCTCATGCTTTCAAGTCACCCAAGAACAGAAATTCAGAGTGGTATGTGTGTTATTTTAGGTGTCTGCTTTGGGATGACATAAATTGTCCTACAGATTTTCCTTCAGAAACCTTGAAGATCATGTTATACACCTAAGAATTCATCAACTGAGATTCTTCTATTTTGCCTTTTGTCTTGTTTTTTTGAGTTAAGCTTTTGGGCTACAGCTGTCTATTATTTTGGCAGAACATAGACCTGATTCTGCCTCATGTGGTACGAAGAAATTAATCAGTTGCAGCTAAGATATATAATTGCAGATAGCAGAAATAATTTTGGAGGTTGGATCTAATTATGGTTGCAGTGCCCATGATATAAGAGCCCTTCATTAGCTAATGTTAATAAAATTGTAATATTATTGGTTTGAACCCATAGATTCACTGCAAGGTTTGAGCTCAAGCACTCAGACTTCTCAGCTTGGAGCCTTGAGTGTTGTTTATGTCTCTTTACCAGAATGACCATCTTGTCAGGGATAATTCAGAGAGAGCTTTCCTAACTCCTACATTTAACACATTAGGACACCTAATTGAGTTCCAGGTTTGACACCTATAATTGCTTCAGGTATGGCATTCCCTCTGCCATCCACAAACTCCATAGGATATCTTAGTTTTCAGTAGACTTTAGTTGTTCATGGAATCCCACTTAATAAGTCTTAAAATGCAAGCTGAATTACACCCTGTCAGAAGTGTCAGTGTCTATGCATAGTCAAAGTTTCACCTGATGGAGATCTAATCAGTTGCTGGAGCTGAGATGGTGATTTATCTTACCCTGCAGCAGACAGCCGCTGGCTTAGCTGCATCTCTCTGTAGGCTCCTTCATTGTACTGACTGATTTCCTAAAAATGCTTTCCCAAGGCACTGGCTTTGTCTTGAGCATCTTCAGTGAGGTTGTCTACACCCAAACCAGGTGCCCTGTCTTCTACAATTAAAAGAGAGAAATAGACACTTTCAGAGGCAAATTACCTCTCTTTATTTTAGACTTCTAAAGTGAGATGAAGTGCCTTCATGCTGATTCTAATGGGACACTCACATGGCCAAGTCAGCACTAAACTACAGATTTATGGAGTGAGGGGCAAAGTCTGCAGCTCTGGCTGTCTTACACCTCTTCAGTGTGCTGTTGGGTTGAGACAGCTCATGCTGATGCTAAGAAGCAGCTGATGTTTAACACTTTGGTCCCTAACCACAAAACCTTCATGCAGTACTTGCCACCCTGGAAGATTCCACATCACCCCATGGTCCCAGCTGCACAATATCAGGTTTTCTGATCTGTGAGTGAGTTGTCATTGTGTACTCCTCGGGGTTTAAAGATGACTATATGCATGGGAGCCAGTTCATCTTGGGAAGATAACAGTCCCTCGTTTTCAAACCTGAAATCAGAGCCTTAGACAGAAGAGTGCTCCAGAGCATGGTGAAAACTTGTCTTGGAGGAGTGCTTTGGCAGTTGGATGGTGCAATGTGCCAGGACTCAGCCATGCAGGTCTGTACTCAGACTAGCCATCAGCAGCCCAACACCCTTTGACAGATGTGTGTGCCTGCTTTTCTCCTTTCCAAGACTCCTCTTCCAGTTTTTAACGTGAGTGGTGGGGGCAGATAGCTGTCTAGCTAGGCCACCCAGGCACCTAAATGTGGATCTCTTTTAGAGAGATCTCTGTACCAGCAATGTCTCTGTTTTGCTTGTTTGATTCATAAATGCCTCAGAAGAAGGGAGAGAGAAAGGATTCATCTTGAGAGTACAGTGTTGTTGCTCATTGCTGAAAGCACTAAGGTCTTCACTTGTGGTCCAGTGCAACAGAAATAATTTGGTAGGGCAAGGTTCTTATTTTGAGGATGCCTGAGGTTTTCAAGCCTGCCTGACCTCCTGCAGGTAATGATGACACCTAATAGGAAGCAGAAGTTCCTTATCCTGTCTTCATCTGCTCTTTGAACAAGCTGCTGAGCAAGGCAGAAAGGAAAATGATGAATGCTCACTTACGGTGCATGGTGAGTCCTGAACTGCGAGGGAGGGCCACTTCAGGCTCTTTCATCTGGAAAGGCACTTCTGCTTGCTCCTCCAGCCCACTTTCACTGCAGCTGAAAGCCAACAATGATGAATATCCAGGAGGACAAACTGTTGTGCTAAACAGAGTCCCACAGCATGTGACAGGATTTTGCCTTGAAGGGGCACGGGGAGCTGAATCAGTGGTAAGACATAAACTTTCAGCTTTGCTGCTGATATGCAAGAAGATCACCTCACCTGAGAGAAGTTTAAACAAACAAGTATTGTTCAGGGCTACAAGATCAACAGTCACTCATAGAGTTCTTCCAAAAAGAGCATCATAAAAGTAGATTCATCTAAGGTAGAGTCACCAGAGAGCAGATATTAGAAGTTACCTTCAGACTTGTGAAGTCTTACAGGACTTGTGTGAGAATCTCCATAACGGGTCTCTGCACCTCCTGTAACAACCTCCTTGTTGTGCAAGGGTCACCCCTTGTGGTAAACTAGATCACTCTTATTCTTGACAGACCCATGTCCAGGATATTGGGTGAAGAGTGAGAGCACTATGTTGTAATAATAATAAGTAGGAAGAGTTTCTGGGAGAACCTACTGCCAGGAGGTGCTTGTGCTCCAGACCCTTCTCCAGCTTCATTGCCTTTCTCTGGACACACTCCAGCACCTCACTGTCCTTGTGTGAGTGAGAGACTTAAGAACTGAATGCAGTATTTGTGATGTCACATTATTCATGACTGAGAAAGACCCTTAATACAAGAAAAGCATCCTAGGCAGACTGTGGGGAGTTAATGTGACCCAGAGACTGTTTGTACAAGGTAACTGACATGTGATTGCCTTGTTTTGGGAGGCCAGTTGTCTACACCAGGTGGATTCTAGGATAAAAGTCAGCCACAATGGTTCCATTGTTGGGGGACGTTCTCAGAACCCTTAGTTCAACCCTTTGAGCATTACAGAACAGGAGGGGATGCTGCCTTTTAAGGAGTCTTGTTTCACAAGTTCTGCAAGCAAGACGACAAAATTTGAGCCGGATAAAGCTGAGAGGCAAAACCAGAGATAAACCTGTACTTGAAGGTAGCTACTAAGGGTTCACTGGCAAAACGGAAGGGTGCGTCAAGCTGGGACATGCTGGCGTCTGTGCTGGTTCTAGTGGTATTCACACCCTCACTGAGGACAAGGGTGGTGGAAGAAGGAAGGATCTTATTATATTTGCAGATAACACAAAGCTGTGACAGACTGCAAGGCATGTTCCAAACCAGGATTAAAATTCAAATGACCTTGGTCCATTGGAGGTGGACTGTATAAAAAACATGTATAAAAAATCCATGGTCTGTATAAAAAACCAAACCAGGGTAGGCTCTCACCCAGGGGAATATTTTTCCCTTTTAATTCCATCTGAAGCAAGGGGAAAGGCTTGTTTGCAAAACGGAGTGATTTAAAGACAGGGGGCAAATGCAAAACCAGCAAAATCAGGTGGTTTCCCATAGCTGGCTGTGACCATGGGTTCACTCTAGGATAGACATGGGTTCACTATACGGGTAGTGAGAGTGTGTAACTCCTTGACACTGGTCAAAATGTTTTCATGAGGTTATGGGGAAGCTAAACAAATCAGTGGAAGAGAAAACCATTACAAGTTACAAAGTGCACAGAAATCATGTCCAGCTTAGGGAGCCCCCAAGGCAGAAATGTTATGGACTGTGAGTATTTGATGGAAACGTTGCCATTCGCTCACTGCATTCTTACACTCATTCGATATTTGCAACTTGATGAAATAGGATATTGCGTTAGGTGGATGTTTGGTCTGACCCATTGGGCTGGTTTTATGTACTAAAGCCCCAACAGACTCTGGGCCTTGGAGCAAGATCTTCAGCCTGTCAGTTAATTTAGTCTGTCTCACCTGCAGCCCACACCGCCCAACAGGAGACAGGTCCATTTATAAGCTGACAGGTTTCAAACAGGATTTTTTTTAAGAGCTGTTAACTCAGATGTTAGATGCTCAGATAGATGGGATTAGCAATGAACAGAGACAACTTTTGTGAAGAACATGGAGTATCTGTGACTCCCTCTTTTCCTCTGGCAGCACAGCATCTTATCTCTAACCCAGGGCATTTGACTTGTACGTTGGCTGCAACCCTAGTTCAGTTATAATAGAGAACTGTATGTTTTTCCACATCCAGCTGTGAGGAAATGTTACGTAAACCCCCATGATGGACACTTGCCTTCCTGCACCTCAAGATCTTTTTGAAAGAAGGACATACTATCGAGCAAACTCAATATTGTGATTAATGCTCTGAAAAATCCCATGACTACTGTCCTGTAGAGGTTTCTCATGTCATAGAGGGCAAACAAAACACACGGGTCATAGTCCAAGTGCTAGTCTCAAGCCTAGAAGTAATGCACAAAACCCAGGATTAGACAACAATTGTTCTGTTGCTGCAGAGATGTTGCTGAGTGGCATGATCTAGATGTCAGATGTTAGGGTTACTTGGTTGGTTTTAGGTTGGACTGGATGATCTTTAAGGTCTTTTCCAGCCTCATCAGTACTGTGAGGCTGTGATACTGTGACTGGAGACATCATGAACTAGCACAGGAAGGTAAAACAGAGAAATACTGATTGTGCCCACTTGGGATGGAAGTCCTATTCTTCTTTCCTTGGTTACAGCACCCAGTGATGATCTCTCCTTCCAAAGTAGGATGTTCTGTTAGAACAGGTCCAGAGGAGGCCACAAAGATGATCAAAGAGCTGGACCTCCCCTGCTATAGGGACAGGCTGCAAGAGTTGGGGCTGTTCAGCCTAGAGAAAAGGAGACTCTGGAGAGATCTTATAGCAGTATCTGAAAGGGCTACAGGAAGGCTGGAGAAGGAATTTTTATGAGGAACTCTAGGGCTAGGACAGGGGGGATGGGTTCAAGGTGAAAGAGGGGAGATTTAGATGAAATTTGAGGCAGAAATTCCTCCCTGTGAGGGTGCTGAGGCACTGGCATATGTTGCCTGTTGTGACTGCTCCATCCCTGGAAGTGTTCAAGGCCAGGTTCAACGGGGCTCTGGGCAACCTGGTCTGGTGAAAAGTGTCCCTGCCTCTGGCAGCGGGGTTGGGACTGGATGATCTCTGAGCTCACNGAGAGATCTTATAGCAGTATCTGAAAGGGCTACAGGAAAGCTGGAGAAGGAATTTTTATGAGGAACTCTAGGGCTAGGACAGGGGGGATGGGTTCAAGGTGAAAGAGGGGAGATTTAGATGAAATTTGAGGCAGAAATTCCTCCCTGTGAGGGTGCTGAGGCACTGGCATATGTTGCCTGTTGTGACTGCTCCATCCCTGGAAGTGTTCAAGGCCAGGTTCAACGGGGCTCTGGGCAACCTGGTCTGGTGAAAAGTGTCCCTGCCTCTGGCAGCGGGGTTGGGACTGGATGATCTCTGAGCTCACTTCTAACCTAAAGCATTCTGTCATTCTCAGAAGAGGATGAGCATCATCCCAAGTGGAAATTCATTGGGAAGCTGAAGTAAAAGGCAAGTGAGCCTGCCTACACACACTTGACCAGAAAGCAGAGGCTTCTTTTCAGCAAGCCTTCCACCAGCTTCCCTTTCAAAATTAGCTTTGGCAGCTGCAATGCTTTTGTTTTTCATAAATCACACAGAGAGCTGCTGCAGTCCTAGACTGGCCACGTGCCCCAGCCACCAGCTGAATGCAGTAAGCACCACTGGGAAAACAATTCCCGACCTTCAGATGCCATTGATAGTTATTCAGGGAGAAAAAAAAGCAAAGCAAGAAGGGGATGTGTCGGAATAAACCCACATTTATTAGCACTTCTTCAGGACAGTGCAACGCAGCAAGGCAGCTGAAACTGATAGCTCACTGCCTCGTGTCAGGTGGGGGTCTGGCCATACCAAACACAACTTGCCTGTGGCGTCTGGTTTGGGAATCAGATGAAGACCTTGCGTTTGCTCCAGGAGAGAAGGAAAGAAACCATGTGCCCTCCTACCCTTAGAGGTAGGCTGAGCTTTTTGGTGGTGTTAATCTGGGCTGACAATGAATCTGTCAGTAGCACATAACTTAGCAGTGGTGTAAAATGGTGACGATATGAGGCAGGAGGGCTGTGAGGACCTGGCTGTGTGCCCCTCTGGGTGTGCTTTTCTTTCTTTTATTGTCTTTTGGTCAGTTTTGGGGGTGATCATGGGTCTTTGCACATTAAGACATCTTTGTAATAAGGACTAAAAAGTGAGATGTGGCCCTGGGGCACATGGTTTAGTGGGCATGGTGGGCTTGGGTTGATGGCTAGATTAGATTCTCTTGTAGGTTTCTTCCAATCTTCATGATTGTATGATTCTAGAATAACTAATAATCCCATTAGCATGCAAAATATTTAATAAAGAGATTCCACTACAGCCTTTGGAAAGAATCAGAGATGCACTGAGCCTTCACCACTTTAAAGAGCATCCTCATGATGCAAGCTGGCTGTGATGTTCTGCACCTCCTCCCTCTTTAATACAGGTGCCCTGTTGCTCCCTGGCTTTGGCTGTATTTAAAGTGCTTAAAGGGAACATTCTGATCTTCTTCTAAATACTTTGAGGATGAAAGATTGCCATAATTGCCATAAGTAATAAATACTACTTGCAGTATAATGATGATATTATGATTATTTTTATTAGGGAGAGAAAGGAGAGGGATAAATCCCCAAACCAGACTTTCTGTCCGGTAGTTTGTGAGAAAGCAGAAAGCAGAATCTCCTGTTTCAGAGCTGGAGGCCAGGATAGATGAGTGATGCCGCTTGTCCAGCAGAAGGAGCTCTAGTCTATCAGAAGGTCCAGCAGCACTGAAACAGCTACTCCACCAGATGCTCGCATGTCAGCAACTGTGTGAAGAAGCTGTTTCAGTTTTCAGAAGCACAAACTTTTTGAAGAACACAAGCAGCTTTGGACACCCATTGGGTCCCTGCAATTTAAAGGGAAGGTGCTCCCCTGGATAACAGAGATCCTTTGTTCCAATGTTCAGGTTATCCTATCCTGGAAGATGTAGATGGAGAGAAGGTTACCTAAAAATAAAAAGAGCAGCAGATAGAGACCAGCATTTTT
>VZRI01011362.1:2673-32421 GCA_013397515.1 Upupa epops
TTGTGTAAAGCGTTTGAGACTGTCCCACATGACATCCTGGTCCCCAAAGTGGAAAACCATGGACTTGCTGGACGGACCCCTTGCTGGATAATGAATCGCTCTGATGGTCACACTCGGAATCACAGAATCGCTCTGGTTGGGAAAGACCCCTGGGATCATCAAGTCCAACCATCTACCCTACCTTGCAAGTTCACCCCTAAACCAGGGGTTACAGTTTCCAGCTGGAAGAGGGGAGGTTTAAACTGGAAGTCAGAAGGAAGTTCTTCACGATGGGGGTGCTGAGACACTGGACCAGGTTGCCCAGGGAGGTTGTGGCTGCCCCCTCCCCATAAGTGTTGAAGGCTAGATTGGCTGAGGCATTGAGCAGCCTGGTCTAGTGGAGGATGTCCCTCTTCATGGCAGGGGGGTTGGAACTAGATGACTGTGAAGCCACCTTCCAACCTCTGAGTGTTCCTGGTGACCCTCTTTGTTCTTCCTAGCTGAGAGTTTCACTTTCTTGTTGTGTGCATCTGTCCTTCCTCTGGTTCTCACCTGTTTTGCTGGTAGGAGTTGAGGAGCAGGAATCAGTGCTGAATTGTATGGGTTTGTTTTCCAGAGTCGTCTGGAGTAGTGGAATCCAGCAGGGAGCACAGTGGAGGAACAAGCACAGGTGTAGGCAAGTTGTCACAAAGACTGAGCCCTCCCTCTCAAATATGCTGAGGGGGAAAAAAGGGGAGGAGGCAGGAAGATGAGCTGGGTATGTTTGTTCCAGTGGAAGATAAGTCTTTTGATCTTCAGGAAGGGGTGTGAATTCAGGAGAGAGAAGACAGGTATTTTCTAGTTGGGGTTTTTTATTCTGAAGCAGAGCCACAGGCTTTTCTCCTCTTCCCCCTCCCCTTGTTTTCTTTTATTATCATCAGACATTTAATTTCTCTGAAGTGTTTCGGTGTCAGTGCAGTCTCAGAGCATTTGACCCACACAGCGTTACACACCTGTCAGAACATGGGGCACATGCTAAGGGGATGCCAGTGTATGGTCCATAGGAGTTAGCTCTTTGGCATGTGGCTTTAGAGCTAATGCACCTGAGCTTTTGACTGCTGACTGTTCTCTAAGTTCCCCACTCATTCTGGTGTAAAGTTGCTAAATGTGATGTGATTCCTGACTTTTCATTACATGGGCATACAGCTGTTGACATGTTTTCCTAAGAATTTGAAATACGTTAACATGACAAAAACAAAACTATCTCTTATGAAAAATAGATAAAGTGCCTTAATTCTCCGTCAAGCTTGTCTTCCCTTGAATTCAGCAGATCCTTGAAGTGTCTGGGACCAGAAGCACACTGGTTAGTATTTAAAGTCTGTCCTGTGCCTGGGGCCGCCAGCACAGTGGGTTAAACTAACCCATCTGTACTGGGCTACTCTAATCCTGCCTATAGAAACGTACTGAATGTGTAACATAACTCCAAGCCTGTACCCATTTGTACTGTGATGAGCGCTAGTGAGGATGGAGGGAGATGTTGTGTCGTCTCCCCAGACAGCAGTGAGCACCATGCGGCCAGCTCACCCCTCGTTTCACAGCAGTTGTGCAAGACGTTTTCTCCCGTCGTTGTAGCCAAGTCACCTCAGTTCAGCTGGGTAACCTAGAGAAGACTACCCAGGTCAGAGGACAGTCAAACATTGCCCGGAACTGTTGGATTGGTTACAGACCATTTCTTCTCATATTGTGGGCTGTGGCTGCTGACTTCGCATCCACACATGAAGAATAGCACTGTATTAATGTTTGGCTTCCTCCTGGGTCATCATCTGGGGGCTTTCATCTGTGGAAATCCAAGCTAAGGTTTTTAATGTGGCTGTTTTTCCACACTTGTGTCCCTGTCCTCTGGTTCTGAGATCCAGTGTAGACAAATCTGAAAACAAGTCTGCCCTGACTTCATTTGCCTGCCTTGGGTGCCAGTGCTTCTGTTCAAATAACTATGCCACTGCTGCAGGAGGCTGATGAACCAATTGAGTTCAGAGTGCATCATACAAGGAGAAAGCATATTTCTCTTTGAATGAGAGTTTGTTATTGCTGCCAAAGTGATCAAACAGGACTTGGTAGGATCAGGTTTGTGAGTGAGACTGTGATGCTGATAACCTGCTCATCCTGTTGTAAGGGCTTCACAGCTGGAGTCAAAAGTGAGGATGTGGGGTTTAGTCTCCCAGGGTTCCAAGTGTTGTCTGTCTTTTTAATGTTTTGCGACCTGAAGAAGCGGTGAAACCCCACAGCAGAGGTGAGCCAACAGGAGGACTGACTGTCACACATGGCTTTGCTTTTGGAGTGAGGGTAGCTGAGCTACTTTCTATGTGTTAGTCCTACTCAGGTTTGCAACTAGAGTTCTTCTGGGAAAAAGTGTTACGACAAATCTGATGCTGCATAGTAATCAGCAGTGCCAGTGGGCTTTTGTGTGTTCTGTTGTTGGAAAGGATCAGATGCTAGAGTGAAAGAAATGTTTTAGTTGATGATAATAATGATCTGTTTTAGGATGATTTGTAACTGACTGATCTGAGAACTGCTGTTGGTAATCATGTTCTCTAAAGCAGTAGCACAAAGCAGTGTCTGTATCGGCATGTGATGCTATTGACAGTGTCACTACAGGGATAATGAGTTTACGTGAGCCAGTGCCTCTACAGTCTCTGGTCCACGATTGTCTCTGATCCACATTCTCTGTTGCACAGTCTGATACCAAGCCACCATTATAAAGGCTTGTTCCAGTATTGGCAGCTGGGTGCTTTGTGGAGGTGGAGATGTCTGCAGTTACCAGTTCACTTGAAGCTGGATTTAAGCATGGGAGTATCTTTACCTTTTATGTCCCATGTCCGAGAAGCTGTTCATAACAAAACCGTCATGGGCTCTTTGTTTGCCTTGAGAGGGCATTCGTGCATCATTCAGGAAACCTCTGAACTTTGTCATACTGAATTATTTGGTATGTTTAAGCTTAGAAAATTCAGGAGTAATGGAACTTGAATTGGTCTTTCTGCTGACGTGCTGCTTGTGAGTTTACCGTGTGCATTCTTCCTGTTTCCACACAGGCGTTTAGATGCCAACCACATCACTGCCATACCAGAAGACAGTTTTGAAGGGCTGGTGCAATTGCGTCACCTTTGGTTGGATGACAACAGCTTGACAGAAGTTCCCATCTATCCGCTCAGCAACCTTCCCTCTCTGCAGGCATTAACGCTGGCTCTCAACAAAATAACACACATTCCTGACTACGCCTTCACAAATCTTTCGAGTCTTGTTGTTCTGTGAGTGTTTGTAACTGTATTTCATAGGTTGCTGTGATTCTGTCCTCAGTTATGGCTTAGATTACTCTGAGGCTGGAAATGGTTCTCTGCTGTGGTTTAGCTCAGTTGGCTATTAATGGTACCAGTGGCAAGTACAACATATGCGAGGCAACATGCTGAAGACATCATGGACTTTCTCCTAAACAGAAAGTCAGGTGGGCTATGAGTGGTGAGACTGAGGTTAGATTTTTGTGACAAGGCAGTTTTAGTAATAGATATTTCAACTGGTGATTGTCAGAGGAAGCTTTCAGAGATAGTAAAGCAAGAAAATATTATCTGCCATAGATTCCAAGGGTGAATATGGAAAATTAGTTTGATTTTTGTGTATAATAAATCATAATCTTAGCACACTTCTGCGTAGTGAGTAAAGGTTTCAGGTGGGTTGTCAAGACTGTGGGCAGTCTCTTCTGTTCCCATATGAGGATGAAGTGTTTCTGTCTGGAAAGGAGAGACGTTCTTCTGCATAACCCGCTCCATACATGCTTTCCCTAGCCATTTTAACAGTCTTGTTTTTGTATTTTGTCAACACACATGAAATTATTCACTTGGTTTTGTACTTGTTTTTGCTTTTTAGACATCTTCATAATAACAAAATAAAAACTATAGGAAAAAATTGTTTTGATGGATTAGACAACCTCGAAACCTTGTAAGTATGCTCCTTAAAGTAATAGGCTGCTCAGTGTTGGTCTCATTCCCAGCTTAATCAAGGTTACACTATTGGAACAGTGAAGATTTTGCAAATGAGGCTTGGGTGTACCACATAACACACACCACGGACAGTAGGGTCTGGCTCAGGTTTTGGAACTTGAGGCTAGTTGTCAGTGCAGTGGTCCACCAAAACTAATTAACTGTGTCACAAAGCCTCGGTAAAATGTCATGTTGGATGAGGTGGCTCTAATGTTCCCAGCCCAAATCTAGCTGCTGTATCTTTGTGTAGCACTCCACTGACTCAGGATGATATGTCACAAGTGGGCTCTGGGCAACCTGGCTTGTCTAGTGAGAGGTGTCCCAGCCATATGGCAGGGGGTTGGATGAAGATGATCTCTGAGGGCTCTTGCAACATAAGCCTTTCTCTGATAAGTGTTTGGAGTGGCTCTGTGGGTGATAAGGGACAAATATTTGTTTTTCAGATTTACTCTGGATTAAACATTCTTCAGGCACGCTGCCAAAACTATTGTGTGCTGGTAGGAGGTTGCTTAGAGGGCCCCAGCAGGCAGTTTCTCCATTGCTCCTCTCTTACTGGACAGGCAGCACTGCCTGCAGAGGAGACTGTTGCTCACACATCACAGCTATTTTGTCATTCTCTTAGAACCTCAATTAAGCAGTAAATATGCACCACTGATACAAAACTCAGAATATTTTGGCTGCTCGTTAGTAGTCCCTTTTGCAGAGGAATGGCTGCAGCAGGTTCTGACATTACTGCTAAGTCATCAGCAGGGTACCAGAGATCATGACAGATCTGTCACCAGTGTGCACCTCCTTTTGATACAAGGTCTGCTCTTATATAATGGCTTATTTACACTTCGCTTTATAAAACCTGAAAGAAAACTCTTCTTAGTAAGCTAATGGAGACACTGCTACTCCATTTTTAAAGAAAAAATCCTTTAAAATCTCATTCATTTCTATGTAAATTCTGTTGAAGAAATATCTATGCAGTGCTGAAAAATACTGGGCTTTGCTTTAAGGGAATGGCATTTGATTAATATGAGCTTTTGACGGATTAATGTGGGCGTTTGATTTAATACGAGCAGTCCCCTGGGTACTCTGAAGTATCACCACTGAGTTTCTTAGCTGATTCTAAAACATGTTGGACATTTGGAAGAGTAAATCTAATTTACAGTTACTCTGTACTCTATTTAAATGTGTTCTGAGAACTTCTTTCTTGCATCAGATTCTCTTAAACCGTTTTGACAACTCATGACCACTAGTAAGAATTTTATCGTTTTCCTGTGTTGTTGTTTTTTTCCTAGGGATTTAAATTACAATAACATGGTAGAGTTCCCTGAAGCCATAAAAGCGCTCCCAAATCTGAAGGAATTGTGAGTATTACTTGTCTTCCCTTTTAACCAGTTTTCCTGTTGCTTTCCATAAATAAAAAGAGAAACAAAATTCCTGAATTTATGAATGCAGCAAAAGAAATCAGATTAAGTTATGCTAAGTAGAGCTGTAATTAAAGGAAAAAGTAATCATCAGCTAGAGAGGGAACCTATTGAATATGATTTCAGAGTTATATAAGCAAGCAATTTATTAAGCAGAGCCATTAGCATAGACTCTAATTACAAGCTGAGTTTGGCCTCCAGTAACAGACTAAAGTTTTCACTGATCACCCATTTTCCTTGCCCCTTCCTTGAGAAAGGAGAGAGAAAGTGCAGGGTCCTGTTTTGGACAGAACAGTTTCTTTCAAAGGAAATCCTTTCAGTTGAGCTGATATGCAGAAGACAGAACGCAGACCTTCAAAGTTATTCCTACACTTCCACTTCCAGTTAACTACCATCCTGCTGTGTCTGGGCTGGGAACTGAGTAGGTGTGAAGAAAACATCTATTTGGTGAACGTGTTGGCAGGATGTTTTTAAACATTAACTTTCTTCTTTGCTGATACGTTTAGGGGATTTCACAGTAACTACATTTCCGTAATTCCTGACGGCGCCTTTGCAGGAAACCCCCTCCTAAGAACGATGTAAGTGATGTTCATGCGATGTAAGTGATGTTCATGCCTCTGTTTTCAGCCTTTAGCTGATAATTGCCATAGGAACAATGACTGAAGCTTGTTTTTCATTTCCCAGACATTTGTATGATAATCCTTTGTCTTTTGTGGGGAACTCAGCCTTTCAGAATCTGTCAGATCTGCATTCCCTGTGAGTATCCTCTCAGCTGAATGGTATGAGAAACCGGGATCAAATACAAGAACTTGGTGAACCTGTGATGTGTTTTTTGTAGTAAGCTTTAATGAATGTTACTGTAGGCAAAATACAGTTACTGCAGAAGCTCCAGTAAATACCATCTGCAACCTTTAAGCTTTCTTTTTTTTAAAACCTTTACTACCTTGTGTAAGACACATAACCTCAGGCCAAACGCTCAGCTTCGTACTGAAATGAGCCACAGTCTGTCCTGGGTGGTTTCTGAGCAGAGATGTACATTGTGCGAATGCTTTGCAGGTTAGTGCCTGCATGTGCTCAAAAGGTACCAGTTCTGGGGGTGACAACTAAGGAAAATGGAATGAGACTCCAGCCTGGCCTACAAACCAGCCCATAGTTTATACCCTTTCGGACATGTATTGATTTGACTCTTTTCTGCTTGATGAATTCCAATTGTTTGCTAAATTATTAAGCAAATTACTAACATAAGAAACAGTGCAAAGACCACCTACACACACACACTACTCATGTGGAAAATGTAAACAAAAGCAGTAAGTGCGTTAAAATGTCTCCTTGTACAGAATAGCTCCCTGATAGCAAGACTGAATGTTGCAATTCATTCGCGCACTGTTCTACAGCTGATTTCCTTGGGGTTGTTTTATAGGGTCATTCGGGGTGCCAGCACAGTGCAATGGTTTCCTAATTTGACAGGAACAGTTAATCTGGAGAGCTTGTAAGTACCTACTACAGAAATTATTTACAATAATTTACAATAATTTCTTGGGTTTGCCTCTTGTGAAGCGATGGAATTGCAATCAGTAGAACTGGAGAGCAGTTGGGCTGACGTTCTGTCGGGAAATGTGATTACTTTCTGTCTTGTGGTTGCTGCTTTTAGTAGGATAAGCTGACAACAGCATGTGAAAAGGCCATTAGTCCTAACCACGCTCTCACAGGACTGTAAAACAGAAAAGGTGACCTCTTCAGAAAAACCCAAACCAAACAGAATTTGGATGGGTGAATCTAGTACCACAGTGTCTCAGTGTCTCATCCTTGTTCTGCTCTTAGATTTGCTTGTTGTGTTGTCTGCCATCAACAGTGCCAACATTTATGTCTTCTGGCTACTTGTTTTTCCCAGAACTCTAACAGGGACCAAGATAAGTAGTATTCCTGTTCGTTTGTGCCAAGAGCAGAAGGTGCTGCGAACTTTGTGAGTATACACGGTGTGCTTCTGCTTTCAGCTGCCACAAAGTGTTCTAAAAGAAACAGGTCCCATTCTAAGCGAGAATACTGATTGTGCTTTTATCAAACTTGGAAATCTGGTTGTGGTTTCTGGATTCTTCAAGACTCATGGCAGAGTTGAGGTAATGTCTTATGTTCCAGAAATAGGGTTCCTTGCTCAGGGATGCACTGTGTTTCTTTCCGGTGTTGTCAAAGATCTGTAAGGTAGCGCTGCTCAGTAGGCTTTGCCTCTTGAAATTTATGCCACCACCTTTCTTTCTTAACACAGCAGTGGTCATCCACATGGTCAAAGGAAGGAAAGAAATATAAAATGAAGACAGAAGCAACAGTGAGAACATGTTAGAATAAATGAAAAAGAAAACCCAAACCATTGGGAGAGGAGAGGCAAAGTCCCGTTTACAGAGGATTTAGCGCACAGGAAAATCTGGAACAAAAGCGAGTGTGGAAAAATGGAGGAGAAAAATATGTTCTGGCTTATAGAGGAAAAACAGGGAAGAGGAGTGATGAGATGGCATTTCTTTTCAAATGGCGCTTTATCTTTTGAACAGATTTTTGCAGACTGTTTGCAAATTGTTGACTCCTTTTTTCCCTGCGCAGTTTCACAGAACACTCTGAGGAAAATCCGAAGCTCTGCTTAGGGCATGTACCAGCACACTAAATCCAAGCGTGCACCAAACTCCTGCACTGCATACCCGCTGTTAGAGCAGACTGATCGACTATGAATGTCAGAATTCAGGGGGGCTTGTGCAGTCGGGTGTGTGGGTGTGTGCATGTCATGACACAGAGCCAAAAGCAGCTAAATAGTTGGAAGCCTGAAGTTAGCAGTTAGGTGTTTGTGTGCGTAGACAGCTGATCAAAATGCATAGTGGGGCTACTTAGGACAGCTGCGGAGGGATCACACTTGTGATGCCCTTCGTGATTTTCTTTAAACTGTGCTTAGTTCTTCTGCAGAATGTTACTGTCAGGAAGATTTTTCTGCTGCTGCATTTAATGGTTACAAGTGAAGAGACATTTTTAGTAGAAAAGAGCTGAACTGAGCAACTTTCTCTCATTTTCTGTTTCAAAGGGACTTGTCTTACAACAACATAAAGGGCCTCCCAAGCTTTAAAGGCTGCCACTCCTTGGAAGAAATGTGAGTAGAAGTACACATTGTTTATTACCTTCTTAGTATGCAGAGTCCGAGTCTCTAGAAACTTTTGCTTCATGTTTACGTTTCTAAGATTAGGCACAGAGATACCTTGACCCTTTCCTTTGAGGAATAGGCTGGACAGAGAAATCAGCCACTTGTGTTTTCTTCAGTTAGCTAAGGCTTAATTGTTCCTGTGGCACAAAGAATCTACACCCGAATCCTGCATTTCACAGTACCATCGCTGTACGCACGGATGGGATGAGTACTTACTCGTTTTTCTTCCTGCTTCTTACACAGCTATTCTTCAGTTCCCTCCAGCCATCGGCTCACAGAAAACATTTTTTCCTCTCATCTTGTAAGACACGTTCAGAACCTATCTTTGCCTTTCCTTGCTTCATTGCTTTAAAACATCTCAATTTCAATTTCTGCCTGCATATGTTCCTCCTTCTACCTCTACTGCACTCCAGCTTCTTTCCCCTTAACTAGAGGGGAGCTAATAGACTTCTTACAGGCCTCTGCAATTGTACTCTCAAAGTTCCCAGCGTCATTATGCTCGCAGCCCTTTGTAAAGGGAGCTAGTGAACTGGCAGTGTCATTTACCCATTAGATCTTGAGGCCTTTCTCACAATCTCCTTTTCATGTATCTGTATTTTGAGTAACGAAAGTATGCTAAGGCTTTGAGTCTGTCAGGAGATTCCCTGCAGAATGAAGCAGATTTTGATTTAAGCCTGAGCGTGACTCTTCAGAGTTCATAAAGTCTTACATTTAGCTTGGAAATAATTTAGTCCACACTTAACAGTCTATTCATTAGGCAAAGGTGCCATGAAAGAGCTTCATGGGTGTATGACCATGGCTAATGCAAAGTACTTAAAGGGAACTGTGAGAAGGCTGACTCTGTGCATTAGCAAACAAACCATCCCTTGATTTGAATTCAGCCCAGTCAGCCAAGTTTCCTACTGCTTCACTTTGCAGATCATTACAGCATAATCAAATCCATGAAATCTCCGATGATACCTTCCAAGGACTGTCCACCCTTCGTATCCTGTAAGTGCACATAGCTGCGTACTGAGCCCAGCAAGCTCCTGTGTTTGTGTCCCCTGTGAACTGCTGGTTACAGACCTGGTTGATGGCAAAAGTCCAGGTTTTCTGGATCCTAACATGAATCAAACCATGTGCAGGGGGGTACCAGCAACAGCAGTTTCAGTCCTTTTGTTTTTATTCTTCGTTTTGTTTTCCTAACCTTGAAGATACTTTATAATATTGATTGTATATATATGGGTGGAGATTGTAAATGAAATCGTGTAGGGTAGTCCCATGGTTTTGCATTATATACTATTGCAATACCATTCCATTACATGGTATTTATTGGAGAGATCCTGCCTGTTCCCCTCAGGGAGAGCAGAGCAGCGAATAGAATTATCCCCTTCGCTTATATCTCTAGCTGTATGAGAATTACAAGGAAGCAAATACACAAAATGACAGGTGTCGTAATAACGAGTCATTGTGGTGCTGCGGGAGCTGGAAATCCAACAAAGCCAAAGCACATGGCCTTTTGCTTGTTCTTTTGGTGTTTTCTCCTCCTGCCAACTTGCCCTGCTGCAGGTGTGGTTCTAGCACCTTCAGCCTGGGAGTGGGTGGTGCCAGAGCAAGCCTCTGCATTGGGAGTGCAGGCTGAGCAGCGAGTTGGAGGAGGGAGGGGAAAGAGGGCAGTAATGGGAGATGGATTCTGCTTTGGGGACAAGGTGAAATGTGATATGGCTGCCTTACCCCAATGGTTTTGGCTGCTTCTTCACCTGACTAACTGGAGAAATAAGGGGCAGTGGGAGGGTTGTTCAGCTTTTCTGACTAACAAAGGTTTGATAAAACTGCTAAAATAATCTCATTTGGCATTGCAGAGACCTCAGTAGAAATCGGATCAGCCAGATCCACAAGGAAGCTTTCACAACCATTGGAGCTATCGTTAATTTGTAAGTAAGCTATTCTGTGCGGCCTCTCCTCTGTCTGATCGCTAAGCGGCACAGTCAGTACTTTCAGTTTAAAATTGGTATGTGCCCATCAGATGTTTCATCTCCATGCCTCTCAGAACCTGTTGCTAGCAGAACATACCGATGTTTGTATTTCTAAGTGCCTGCTGTGCTGACAGGCATTTGCCAGTCCACATCCTCTGCCTGTCCCTTCAGGAAGCCTTCCTATTTGTATGAAATACATGTTACAGGCTCTAAAAACTTACTTTGCCCTAACACTGTCTTAATATTCATGTTGCAGAGACCTGAGTTTCAATGAACTCACTTCAGTTCCAGCCAAGGGATTGAGCGGACTGAACCAGCTTAAACTTGCAGGCAATTCTGAGCTGAAGGAAGTTTTGACAGCAAAGAGCTTTGCAAAACTCCGGTATGTCGATAGAGAGCACTGCAGAGTATCGTCTTTATTGGGGCAGTAACGATCCGTGTGGCAATAAATGAAGCCAGCTGAGATTGTGTGCATGGCAGCTGATCATCAGTCCTTTTGCTGAGTCCTGCAGTGCCTTAAGGTTGGCTGTTAAGAAAGGGCATCTTACAGTTCTGTTACAGAACAGACATTTTCCGTGGAACTCCTGTTTTTCCTCTGCTTCTTTTCGGGTAGATACTGTCTGGTTGGGGGGGGTGGGGAATTCCATTTGTTATTGAACTGAGCTCATCTGTGTGTAGGAGCATGGAGAACAGGAGCAGACATGCAGCTGTCTGATTCCGTAACCACCACTTTGTATGTAGGCTGTTTAGTCTTGGAGGTGAGAGATAAGAAGAGTGGCCATTCAAATGGAAACCTGGTACTGCTTTCAGTGGGAGGGGGATCAGACAGTGATTAACTGCTTTGCATTTTCAAAGATTGTTCTGCATGTGAAGAAGCAGCAGTCAAAAATTGTTTCACATACTGTCTAGTGTGGGGAGAAATGGAGCTGGAGATACTGTTTGTTGTCTTATGGTCAGCAGAAGAATTCAGGTCAGTTTTAGAACCAAGCTCAGCAGTCCTGTGGAAGGAGCAAGCTGTTTTTTAGGTTTTGATCTGTGTTTGAGGATGAATCCTTTGGGTCCTTGAGACTGATGGACCTTTTCAGTATTTACAAGGACGGAATTGGGGAACAGTACTGCAAATAGTCAATATTATGGCTTTGAGTCAGAACAATTATGTTCTGGGATGCTCATGCCTTGTTTTTTTATGTGGGCTTTTAGAAGTCTGGGTGCAGCTATATGTATTCTCTGACAGGATCTGATAGCATGTGCTGTTTCTTTCACACACCACACCCTGCAAAACCAAAATGGCAACCAACTATATTTCTGGGCCACAGAAAAAATGCTGAGAATAATATTTAACATTGTGGTCATCTGAGAATTAACTACTTACAAAAGAGTTATGCTTTAATTAACTTATTTAATTAGTTTTCAGCTTAATTTCTACAGCAACACCGCAGCTATTGATCAGGGTTTGGCTTGCATGTGGAGGTAAAAAGAACAGCAGAGAGCTAAACGTGACCGTTTTCTTTGTGCCCCTTTGAGTTGATAGGACCTGGATGCTCATCTATCCGTTATCTCACAGCAAAAGTTACTCAAACAGTTACCAACTCATCCAGCGTGAGGTAGTTTTTTATTAGCAGCTGTGACATAAAGAAGCTCCAGTGTGCCACTCAACGGTTGCCAACAGAAGTTAATGTGAGCAGTGGTTGCAGTGGGGTAACGCTGTTGTTCTGCCGGTATTTCAGGTCGCTCTCTGTGCCATATGCTTACCAGTGCTGTGCCTTCTGGGGCTGTGATGCGTATTTAACCTCTAACTCTGAAGATTCCAGTCACCAAGATCAAGGTGCCTTGGTGGATCATGAGAAGCGTAAGTGTATTCCTTTGGCCAGACTAGACCGGATACCTGTGTGTGTTGTCTATAAATAAAGGAACATGGAAAAGGTGAATTGTTATAGGGATACAAAAGCTGTCTCTGAAACTGCTGACTAGTTGCTTACAGATTGGCAGTGCCATGTTCCTCCTAAACGTGTGTAGTGAAAACCAACAAGCAAGTTGTTTGTTGGGTTTTGGGGTGGCTTTTCTCTTAAAATTTTAAGGTGCCATTGAAAATAACCAAAAAAGCAGCAGTGTTGTTTCTGCCACTTTCTGCCAGAGCATAAAGGGCTTTATGTTTCTTAGCATTTGGACCTTCCCATTCAGAAAAGGCTTGTCCTTCCACTGTCTGCCTCAAGGCCCATAGAGCTCTCCCCAGTGACCAAGCACTGCAAGTAGCTAGAACAGGCAGTCACAACTGGAACAGGTACAGAGCAGGGCAACAAAGCTGGTGAAGGGCCTGGAGAATAAATTTTATGAAGAGTGATTGAAGGAGCTGGGACTCTTTAGTTTGAAGAGGAGGCTGAGGAGAGACCTCACCAGTCTCTACAAATACCTGAAAGGGTGTTGTGGAGAGGTGGGTGCTGGTCTTTTCTCACTAATGATTAGCAATAGAAAAGAACTTCAAGCTGCAGCAGGGGAGGTTTAGGTTGGACATTAGGAAACACTTCTTCACAGAAAGAGCAGTTAGACACTGGAAGAGGCTGCCCAAAGAGTGGGTTGAGTCACTATCACTGGATGTGAGTAAAGGTTGTTTAGGTGTGGTGTTGGGGGATCTGGTTTAGGGGTGAACTTGGTAGAGTAGGATTAATGGTTTGACCCGATGATTTCAAGAATCTTTTTCAACCTGAATGATTCTATGATTCTAACTCGGTCTATGGCAGCAATTTCTGCGCTAAGCTTTCAACCTTCCATCACAAACCAGAACAGCTCCACATGGGCAAGGCTGGAATGTTGATGAAGTGTTAGGCCTTTGATCTTCCACAGGACTACTACCATTCTAGGCAGCTTCACAGCCTTTCAGTTCTTTTTATTTCTTACAACTAACCTGCTTTTCAATTTTACTTGGATGCAGCTGATACAGATGCTCTAAGAAATGAGGAAAATGAAGAGCTGGGGCAGACTGTCATTCACTGCACACCAGCAACAGGTAAATCTTGTCACAAGCTTTAGCCGCATTATGACCTTCAGGCATGGTGTTATGCAAACTGCTGTCCACAGAATCGTAGGTTTCATTCCTGGTAGCCATTCAGTACACAGAAGACTAAAGTCTGCAATGCTGGGGTGAAGCTTCACCTGATGAGAGTGGTGTTTGGGATGAGCCATTGCAGAGATTTGTCTCGGCTTTTAGACACATAGCACTGCACTGGAGATCTGTGCTAGGAAGAAACCCCACCAGTTATTTTCCATTCACAGAACAATCCCAACAGTGATGCTCTCACGTGAAGTCTGCTGTGTTTTAACACTCTGCCCCTTCATTCTGGGTTGCTTTGGCCAAAGAGATACCTGTGGAACAGACTGTGAATGCTCATCCATTTCAGCGAGGAGGCAATCTGGGCTTTAACGAGCTTAAGGCAAACTGCTGTCATTGGTGGTTTTAAATAGCTTCATGCCTTTTCAGGAGAAAGGATGAGGAATGCTCATGTGACCTGTTCCCAGCCCTCGGGGAGCAATTGTAGCTGAATTTTGTGGCAGCAGAGGACTGTCAACAAATAGCTGGAGCAAGCAGAAGCATCTTTAAAGTGCCACAGACACTCCTGTGATGAATAGTCTTCCTGGCATAGCAGAACTGCTCCAATTCAGGCTCAAACAGTTCAGGAGTGTTGAGTGTCTTTGATCTTGCAAATAGACTTTTCATTCTGAACAGCTTCACCGCTGCCCATCTGTTTGTCTTCCACAAACTGCACGTTTCCACACGTGGCTTCACTTGGCTGCTAAAGCTCTTACTGTGGTGCCTCCTACTTCCTTGCCTTTGCATAGGGTCTCCAGGGGATTCCTTCTGTACATCTTGTACCTTCCTGTTTGCATAAGCAGCAACAGGCAGGTGGGTGGAACAATCTGGATGAGCAGGTGTTCATCCAAGTCTTGTTCCGTTCCCTTTTCTTAAACCATTACTTTACGTCCATTGCAAAACTGTCTGCACTTCATCTTTTGGGCTAAGTCCAGCTCTAGTTCATGGTGAAGCGGCCCAGGATGGAAATCTTCATTTGCACCGTCAACGGTGCTCCAAACTCCTGGACTGTTGGCGCACGAGTTGGAGCAATTCTGTTACGCTGCTAACACTATTCATCATTTCTTGATCGCACCCCAAAAACACTGTGGCCAGAAAGTCAGATAAACTGTTAATGTGACTGTATGTGATCTGAGGATCGGTTTGACCTGTGGTGCTTTTGATCTGTTCACGGAATGAAAATTCAGATGGTAGGTTACATTTTGGAAGCCCTCAGCGCTCCCTTTTTGCCCACACCAGAGATGCTGTAGCTCTAAAAGACTGAAGTGCTTGTTTTACAAGTTCACAATTTACCTTGTTTTTCAGCAGTCCTTCGTTTACTAGCAGCTTGTTTTGTGTACCTTGTGCTGTTGTCTGGTCAGAAGTAGGACGCTCCACCCACCTTGTCGGTTCCAAATCACCACTCACCCTGGAGATTCACTTTTCCCTTTGCCCTGTGGCAGCAGTGTGTGCTTAACAGTGGTGCCTGAGCAACACTGGAAGCTGTGAAACTCGGCCTACCCGGTGTGGATTTTCCCTGGTCAGCTGGGAATGTCAGTGAGAGAGGAAGGATACTGCTTCATTCTTAAGGGTATTCAGTCCTTGGAAGACAGACAGGAATGTGTGGTGGGTTTAGCTTGTCTAGAGGTAACTCACTGTGCTGATTTCAGGGTGATCTGGAAGCACAGCACTGTTGATACCATTTCCTAGGTAAGAAGCTGGGTTTGTTTCTAAGTTCAGTGCAGCAGATGTAGTTGACTATATGAATGCAGTGTAAACAGAGTTGTTGTGCTGAGGGTCTTACTCGGGAATAGCCTGAAAAGGAAAAAAAAAAGGATTTTACTGCTGATTTTTACTGATCTGATAATCCAGTTAGCGCTGCCATTCCATGACAAGAAATGGAGCTTCCTTGTTTAAACAAACAAAATGATTGTATTGTCCTTCACTCGTCAGCTCGGTAATTCCTGACATTTGCTTTAGGTCTTGGGAGGTCTCTGCGCTGACATTTACTCATTATCTGCATTTGCTGTTACAGCCCGTGTTAGGGGCAGCTTGTTCTTGCCTTTTCCTGCCTAAAGGGACAGACCGGGGGCTGAATCCAGCTCTGCAGCTCCAGCTCGAGGTGACAGCACAGGCTGGCATTTTTGTGCTTGTGGAGAGCTTGGCTGCAGAGAGATTCCCATCCCATCTGCGGCGCTGCAGGCACTCAGTAGCACCCAACTGAGCTGTAGGAAAGGAACCAGTAGCACCACGAAGGATAAGCAGTAATGACCTTTCCTCCTGGTCTCGCGTCGTGTGACTCTGTTGGCTGGGCATTTTTTATTATTTCAACTTTAAGTGACAGAAGAGGAAAAATTTTCCCTGTAAGACTTCCCGAGCTACCACTGCTGAGGGCTTGTGGGGAATTCCTGTCCCCAGTGACGCTGATGAAAGGAGTTGGTGGGCTGTTCTGCAGAGGTTTTCTTGTGACCAGAAGTGACCCCAGAACTTTTTCTTGTGGACCCTTTTTTTGAAAGAACATCTTGCATTGAAAAACTTCTTCCTCCTCCCAAGCCTTTTGCGAACATTTATTTTGAGGCACTCTTTAACCAAGGATAAAGTGCAAAGACACTGAAGTATTTAGGTCACACTAATAACAGCTATTTTGATCAGCTAAAAGGTAATTAAATTTGTTTAGCTAGCTTGGTCACACAAAGAATCCTCAAGTGACCACTGATTACAGTAATTATCTCAGGCATAATTAATACTAATTAATTCAGCTTCAGCAGAATAGGTTACTTTCAGTGACCTATTTAGCAGTTCAGCTGTCTCTTCAGGAGTCAGTGAGCAGAGCTCTCAGAGGACCTTTGTTCACTGAGGCACAGAGTTGTTGGTTCTGAATTGGCTGTCCTTCTGTTTTGCTTTTTCCTTCTAGGTGCGTTTAAGCCCTGCGAGTATTTACTGGGCAGCTGGATGATTCGACTTACTGTCTGGTTTATTTTTTTGGTGGCTTTGTTCTTCAACCTGCTTGTCATGTTAACAGTGTTTGTATCCTGCACTCCGCTGCCACCATCCAAACTGTTTGTGGGCCTGATTGCTGTCTCAAATTTGTTCATGGGTGTCTATACTGGTATTTTAACCGTCCTGGATGCTGTCTCTTGGGGAAGATTTGCTGAATTTGGCATATGGTGGGAGACTGGCAGTGGCTGCAGAGTCGCTGGGTTTCTTGCAGTCTTCTCATCTGAAAGTGCCATTTTTTTCCTGATGCTGGCAGCAGTTGAACGGAGCTTGTCTGCAAAGGAGATCATGAAAAAGGGGAAAAGCAACCGCCAGAAACAATTCCGCATCGCAGCGGGTTTTGCTTTCCTCTGCGCTGTGGTAGTGGGATGCTTACCTCTCTTCTATAAAGTGGAGTACTCGGCGTCACCCCTCTGCCTGCCCTTCCCCACCGGCGAAATGCCTTCGCTGGGTTTCACTGTGACTTTAGTGCTCCTGAATTCATTAGCGTTTCTGTTAATGGCTGTTATCTACACAAAACTGTACTGCAACTTGGAAAAAGAGGACCTCTCTGAAAACTCGCAGTCCAGTATGATCAAGCACGTGGCCTGGCTTATCTTCACCAACTGCATCTTCTTCTGCCCTGTTGCATTTTTCTCATTCGCACCGCTGATCACTGCGATTTCTATCAGCCCTGAGATCATGAAGTCTGTCACTCTGATTTTTTTCCCATTGCCTGCCTGCCTGAATCCAGTTCTCTATGTGTTCTTCAACCCCAAGTTCAAGGAAGACTGGAAGTCATTGAGGCGCCTCCTGAGCAGGAAGCGTGGGGCGGTGGCCATCGCCATCAACGTTCCTGGGGGCTGCGTGACGCAGGATTTTTACTACGACTGTGGCATGTACTCCCATTTGCAGGGGAACATCGCTGTGTGCGAGTGCTGCGAGTCACTGCTTTTATCCAAGCCTGTGCCCTGTAAACATTTAATAAAGTCACACAGCTGCCCCACACTGGCAGTGGTGCCTTGCCAAAGGCCGGACGGCTACTGGTCAGACTGTGGTGCCCAGTCAGCCCACTCAGACTACGCGGATGAGGACGACTCCTTCGTGTCAGACAGCTCAGAGCAGGTGCAGGCCTGTGGCCGCGCCTGCTTCTACCAAAGCCGAGGCTTCCCTTTGGTTCGTTATGCCTACAACATACCCAGAGTTAAAGACTGAGGCTTTTTGCCTTCAGCGGTTTGAGTAAATGGAAGTCTAAACCCGACGCTTGTTGTCGACATTTTGAGCAGGAAGCACTTTTGTAATCGTTTAGCGTCGCCTGTAAAGAAGGGAACAGGCAGTAACTTCTTGAGCCATATGTTTTAAAATTAACGAAACAAAAAAATCCCTTGCCCTGACTGTAAATGATTGGCAAACCTAACCTGTTACCTGAGGTTCTTTCTCTTCCCGTGTGACAGTGGTTTCTTTTACATGGCTTTTACTTGCTAACGGTGTGTTCCACACAGTGCTCCAGTTGTACTTGGCTTCTGCTGTTGGCAAGGTAAGTTCTGTTAATGGGTTTTCTTTCTGCCAAAGCACAATATAAAGGACAGCTGTTTAATAGCAAAGAGATTATTTTTAAATGTGAGTTTTCTATAACTAAGATTTGTTTTTTTAAATCAACAACCTCTTTGTGTAGTGCACTCAGCATTGAATCTCAGGATGAATTTTACTGTAGGGCCAAAAGAAGGGATGTATTTTCCCATCCGTGACTGTGACAGCAATACAGGAACCCGGTGCTGGGTTGTATTTCCAAGCAGATTTTTTTATAAAGGTTTAACAAAGCCTGTGTCATCTTCCAGAGTCTGAACTCTCTTGACATAAGCGGAGTGGCAGCTGTCAGGAATGACAGGGTTGAGCACACCTTCCCAGCGATGGTGCTCTACCTCAGATGAACCAAGGCAGCCTCCTTTGGTGTCATGCAGCAGGGCCACACTGTTGGAAGGAGTGTCAGTGCATCGGGTGCTGTTAGAGGTGCTGTCTGTGCTCACAGCTTGTGTGTCTGCAGAGAGATTCTGCAGCCTGTTGAGTGTTCTAGCACCCCAGAGGTGTCTATGAATAAGACTGAGATTTTAGCAGACAGAGAGAGAACAGTGATTTTAAATAGAGAAAAGGATTTTTCCAACTGTTGAGGTACACTGTGCAAAGTCGCTGGTTTTCATGTAAAGCAGTCTCATTAAACCACGTCCTGAGACCCAAATGATTTAAGTACAATCAGTGATTTTTCTCTTTTTAGTTGGAGATGCGGCTGATACAAACGCATGCCCCACTAATTGAACAGTACACTAAATCAAGAGCAAATCCACTGCCCTCCCACTTCCTCTGGAGCCATTTTTCATAGCTTGATGCTCTTTTGAGAAGTAACTGTATATACTGTTCATACAATGAATTTTTATCTGTGTATTGTAAATTATTTGATAGAACACATGACGGGAAATGCGGCTTGGGTTCGTTTTGTTAATTAAAGCTACCTCCTGAACAATAGTGGCTGCCAGTAGCAGAATGTTTCAGTTTGGTGTCTATACTTTTTGCATTTGTAAATAGACACGGTTGTATATTGTAATAAAAACAGGATCCTTGTAAATCAACACCATGTCATTTGTACAAAGCCGGGAAGGATTATTTACTGTATGTGATTAATTTTTAAGCAAAAACGTTCAAGTGAAAAAAACAAGAGAAGAAAACCAGCCCAGAGTCGCTAATTCTTGCAGTTCCACGCTGGAGTGTCACAGCTGCTGTTAGCACAGAGGGTTTCACTGACGGCAAATAACAGGACGCATAAGGATTGGTCATTATTTATCTTTGGTTTCCAGAGTTAAGGCTGAAAACAGTGCACAGGTAAATGCTTGAGCATAAGTAGCACATCATCTGCTTGCTGCTACCTGAGAGATCGGGAGAGGATCACAGACTGCTAGGGTTTGGAAGGGACCTCTTGAGATCATTTAGTGCAACCCGCCTGCCAGAGCAGGAGCCCCTAGATCAGGTCACAGGGCTGTGTCCAGGTGCGTTTGGGATGTCTCCAGAGCAGGATACTCCACTACCTCACTGGGCAGGCTGGTCCGGGGCTCTGTCACCCTCACAGTGAAAAGGCATTTTCGTGTGCTTCTGTAGACCCTCCTGTGCTCCAGCTTGCAACTGCCAGCCAAGTGAAAGACACCAATTTACAAGTGGATTTATAATCTTGGACTAATGTTGACTGTTGGCATGTGAAAGGCTAAAACCTCTGGAGGAGTGTTGCCCTCTTATCTCTCCAATAAAGACCTTGTTACCTATCCTGTTGGAGTTTTAATGTTTTGAGTATGGCTTGGAAAATTTTAACAGATGATGATTTTGGTTTGGGTGGTGATTCCATGCTGAGGGTCAAGGGGAGTTTCTAGTGCTAGTTTTGTGCATCCCAGTCTGTTCCAGGCGGCCTCAGGTAATCAAAGAACCGCTAGCATAAGCACTTCTCAACAGCATGTGCAAGGTGTTTGCTGCCCTTGTATAATCAGTCAGGAAGGAGATCCAGCTGTCAAATCCAAGCATTGTTCTTGAGCGTGGATTTACGTGTTGGTTCGTTTGGCACAGAAATCTTAATGAGAACGGCATTAAAATGGTCACATGTGCTCCGTGTGGAGTTGTGGTGTCTGTACACCAGCATGGTTTTGAAGTTTTGCTGCTGCTTGGTTTCTAACAGTCAGCCTACTTGTAACAAGATGCACCAGTTACATCTGCTGGTACAGGTGAAAGAATAGGTTGCTGTCACTAAATGAACTTGTTGAGGACTGCTTGTCTCAGTTTCACCATATGCTCCACACCCTGGGATGAGAGACCATCATGTAAAGGGGAGCCCAGAGAAATCCATCTAGCTGGTGTCATAGACAGACCCAGAGCCAACACGCCTTAAAGGTGTGCTGGGTTAGTGGTGCGGGTGGGGGTTCAGTTACCTCTGGCCATGCGGTTTTTGGGAGCTGTCGGCCAGGCTGCCACCTGCTGCCTCAGTCAGGCCAGGCTTCCTAAGCTCAGTTTTGATTCTCTAACAACTGGAACTAAACAAGTTTCACTCTTCTGCAGTGTCTGCAGGAACTAAATCCTATGTTGTCCTCCAGTCTAAAGTTGGAACTGGAACTTACAGTGCCAGTACTGGTGCTTACAGTACTGGTGCTTACAGTGCCAGTAGTACGCTCTGGTCCTAAACCTCTCCAGCAGTGGCTGTACTTCGCTCCACCAAACCCCCCTTTGCTGTTTAAATAAGGGAAGACAAGTGTTTGTTTCCCATCCTCATCTTCTGTTGTGAAGAAGCACCTGTTGCACAGGGGCAGTCACAAATAAAACTGCTGATGTTGTTGCCATTCTCTGCCTTTCCCCCCTCAGCAGTAATGATCAGCCTGCTCTCTGAATTTAAAATGGAGCTGTTTCAATTCTTTCATAAAAGTGATGTGCCTGCTTAGCAGCTCTTTGTTTCTTTTTTTCACCTATTTCCTGTAGAATTACCTGTGTTTAATCATGAATTCAGTCCAATGTTCAGAAGGTACACAGGGACATTTTTCTCCTAAGTGTTTTTACTTTAATTAGTAGTTGTAAGCCTTCAGTGTGAACACAGGGTAGTATTTTTAATTAAAAGCACAATGCAGAGTGTATACTCTCAATTTAGTAATTTTTAATTACCCAGATGCTTTTGATCTTTTACTGCTAATAATAATATAGAGGATGGCCATATGATCAGCCCCAGTCAGCATGGGTTTATGAAAGGCAGATCCTGCTCGACAAACCTGATCTCCTATAAGAAGATGACCTACCTAGTAGATGAGGAGAGGGCTGTGGATGCTGTCTATGTGGACTCCCGTAAAGCCTGTGGCACAGTTTCTCATGAAATCATCATGAAAAAGCTGGCTGCTTGTGGCCGGGATGTGCACACGCTCTGCTGATTAAAACACTGGCTGGAGGGCCAGACACAATGAGCTGTGGTCTGATGTTGGATGGACTTAAATCTAGCTGCTGGCTGATCATGAGTGGTGTTCTCAGGGCTCAGTGCTGTGTAACATCTTTTATCGATTGTCTTGATGAGAAAATAGGCTGCACCGTCAGTAAACTCGCTGGTGACACCAACTTGGGTGGGAGCATTGATCTGCTGGAGGGTAAGGAGGCTCTCCAGAGGGACCTGGATGGACTGTGGTCAACCGTATGAGATTCAATGAGGACAAGTACCTGCACTTAACCACCACAGCTTCCATTAGGCTGGGGGAAGTGCCGCTGGAGAGTTGTCCAACAAAAAGGCACCTGGGGTTGCTGGTCAACAAGCGGCTGAACATCAGCTAGCAGCATGCCCAGCTGGCCAAGAAGGGCAATGGCATCCTGGCCTGTATCAGCAACACTGTGGCCAGCAGGAGTAGGGATGGGAACCCTATCTTGAGGACTGGGTTCAGTTTTGGGCACCTCAACACAAGAAGGATTTTGAGGGACTGGAGTGGGGCCAGAAAATTACAATGAATATGGTGAAGGGCCTGGACAACAGGTCTGCTGGGGAGCAGCTGAGGAAGCTGGAGGTGTTTAGTCTGAGGAAGAGAAAACTGGGGGGGGAGACCTTCTCACCCTCTACAACTACCTGAAAGGACATAGCAGAGAGGTGGGTGCTGGTCTCTTCTCACAGGTCATCAGTGACAGAACAAGAGGAAATGGCCTTAGGCTGCACCAGGGGAGGGTTGGGCTGGGCAGTAGGAAATACTTTTCCCCTGAAAGAGTAGTCGGGGATTGGAGGAAGAGAAAACTGGGGGGGGAGACCTTCTCACCCTCTACAACTACCTGAAAGGACATAGCAGAGAGGTGGGTGCTGGTCTCTTCTCACAGGTCATCAGTGACAGAACAAGAGGAAATGGCCTTAGGCTGCACCAGGGGAGGGTTGGGCTGGGCAGTAGGAAATACTTTTCCCCTGAAAGAGTAGTCGGGGATTGGAACAGGCTGCCCATGGAGGGGATTGAGTCACCATCCCTGGAGGCATTTTAAGATTTAGACTTGATGCTGAGAGATCTGGTCAAGTGATGAATGTGGTAGAGTTGGGTTATTGGTTGGACTTGATCCCAAAGGTCTTTTCCAACCTGAGTGATTCTACAATTCCATGATCACAAAACACTGCTGTATCCTGCATGAACTGGGAGGGCACATGGGTGGGTGTCAGACATTGTCTTCATGATACAAAGCCACTAAAAATAGCAATGTGTATTGAGGTTTTACCTGAAAAATCACTAATGGTCACTTCGGCATTTGCTATAGGGGAATGATTTAGATTTGAGTGTAACAAAATACGAAGCATCTTGCTGGTTTCCAGTGACCAATAAACCTTTACATTTCTTGAAAATGTCAGCCCTAAGCAGAACAATTAAATATGTTGCTGATGATTAGAAGAGACCAAGCAGGGAACTTCAGCTGACACAGAATCACAGGCTGGTGGGGGTTGGAAGGGATCGCTGGAGATCACCTGGTCCAAGCCCCCTGCTAGAGGAGGATACTCAAGAGGAGATCCCACAGGAACATGTTGAGAAGGACTTTATTTTGTGTGTTAGTCCACAGGTCTCCACACCTTAGGGGAAAAGGGGAAGGCAGTAACAGATCCCACTGTTAAGGCTTTACAGCATCCTGTAGGCTGCAGCTGCACAATGTGTTCTTTCTGCCAAAGGATATGGGCTCGTGTTGCCATTGCTTTCCACCTCCACAGTGGAACTGTTTGCAGTCAACATTCTGTAATCACATCAGAATAATAATCTGGATTTGGGAGCTTTTTTTCCATATGGAGTTCTGAGTTCTATGCAGCTTGGCCTTAGCAAGAGCTGCAGGAGTACAACTAAAGTCCTGAAGGAGACAGTGGGAACTTCACACTAAAAAGCACAACCTGTAGCTGCCCCTGCAGTGAGATCAGCACCAGATTCCCTAAAGGGGATTTGTATGGAGGTGTTTGTGCTGTGTTAAGTGGAGTTTAAAGTTTAACGCTACGTTTGCAGCCCAGTCAATCCAGGTCCGCATTGCAGGTAGCACTAATTCTCCTGATCATCTCAGAGTCCATTGACTATGAAGGTAACCAGGTAATTTTTTTAATTACTCCAATTTGGATTTTTCTTTAATGAGTTAAGCCAGCACCAGGTTAGACATGTACCCATGGTTTAATTTAAAGCACATCTTGCTAAACCTGACACAGGTGCTTCATGTGTGACCAAGCCAAGGTTTTGTTCATTGCTACTGAAGTAAGCATGAGGAGCATCACCACATGATGTCATCTAACCAACGGTCTGTGGGGTCTAACCACTAACCAATGTCTGGTGAGGTCGGAGTGTCCCAGGCCCCTGCTGTACAACCACCAGAACCTACAAGGCCCATATTGTTCCATTTAGCAGCTCTAAGGGCAATCCCATAAAATGTATACCACCTCAGCAGGAGCTCAGGGAGCCTGGCTCACCCGTCTCTCCCCACCTAGCAACACACTGGTCACTACAGCAAACATCTTCAACCCAAAGCTCCCCGATACAACTCCGCACACAGAGCAGCTACAGTTCAGTTCCTCGCCCCAGCACAGACTCATCCTCTGGGCAGGTCACCTCCCCTTCCCAAAGCCCAGGTGCAAAGAATCAACCTTCCTCCCTCTGGGTAAGGAAGGGGGGGTGATAAAGTTACCCACGTTTTGCAATGTCCAGACAGAGCCCAGCATTTCAAACTCTGCACACAGCTAGGCTGGTGCCATCACCACACCCCACAACCACACAAACCTGCTGTTGCCTTTTGCTCTGCTGCAGAGAGGACCCAAACAGCCACAGCTCCAATGCCATAAAACAGCCAACTTTAGGTAACTCCCAGGGCTTCGGTTTCATTGCATTTTGCCCTGGTTTATTTTGGTCTCCAAGCCTGTTCCACCCAATGTTTAGCAAGCAATCTGAGCCTCAAAAGTCTGGCCAACCCTGACAGTTTTAGAAGGCTAAAAGCAAAGAAGCAAAACCCAGCCGGTGTGTGAACAGTCGCCCCGGTGATGAAGCCTAAGACAAACGCAAACATCGCCATCAGTACAAACCTCTGCACAACAGCTGTAGCACTGAGGAAGGCCCCCTCACTCACACACAGTGGAGTAACTACAAATGATCTGCAGGATGGAGCCACAGTTCTCTACTCACAGTGGGAAAACACTGAGCACACAGGAGAGCTTTCCCATGTCAAAGCAGATTCCATGTCACCTTAAAGTTCATGATGAAGCAGGAGCTCTTCTGGTTAGATGTAAAGCTTAGGGAAAGTTCTGGATCATCACTTACTGCTCAGTACTTGAACTGATGAGTCATTTCCACTTTAGGACACTGTGAAGGATTCAAGTCTGTGTGAGGCTCCTTAAGCCTCCTGGGTGCTAACACCACCCAACCCTGGCTTGGAAATGGAACCTTCAACAACTGGCAACTCGAGGGCTGCTGCCTGTGGACAAGACCTGCAGCAAAATACCAGAATCCAAACAGCCTGCTTGGCTTTGCCAGGCTTCCTGACCTTTTGGGGAACACTGGTTTCAGCAACATTCCTCTGATTCATATGAGACTGACAGCCAAGTCTCTTAAAGATATGAAGGTTGAGCACCCACCTTCCCTCTCTTCCAGTGAGTTTTAGACAAGAATGTCTGCCAAGACACTCTTGGAGAGGAGCTGCAACTTCAGCTCCCACTTGAGCAGGACTGAGCAAGGGAAGCCAAGACAGTATTCAAAGCCAGCTTTATTTCTTCTGGTAGAATTGGAGTGTCGAACACTATCGCATTCTCTCATCAAGCAGAACTACCCATGCAGGCACAAAGTCACTGAATCACATAAACTTTTGTTTGGAAAAGACCATCAAGTTCAATCTTCGACCCAGTACTGCTAGGTTACCACTAAACCATGTACTACAGTAGCAGAGAAATAAAGGGAGATGCGACCACAGCAACTCTCATCAACAGGAACTGCCTGCACTAGCGTTCGCTCACCATGGACGTAATCTGTGGAACCAAAGAGCTTTCTTCTTCAGTCCCCTTTTGCCCAACACTGCAATATTTTGGGAAAACTTAAGAATTTTGGCTAAATTTGGATGTCTTTTCCTTACAGGAACAGTATAATGATATTTCTCTAAGCTGCCAGAACTGCAGGTCCCATGAGAAGAGAAGCCAAATTAACAGGTTTCATTACTGACAAGAGAAAATCCCTCACAGCTCACCTCTGCCTCTCCCTCCTGCTTTGTGGCCATGTGCTCCTGGCCCTGACCTTATTGGGGCCTCAGTGCTTTTCAGATGTCTCCCAGGACCGCGCATTCTGACTGCTATTTGTTTGGCCAAAGAGTTGGGTGTTTTTCTACTACATCATTAAATTAATGTGGCTTGGTGGAGGGTCCAGAAAGCAAGAGGGAGGGAGAAGAATATGCTCGTAAGAGACAGGAAAGATGCAGCCCTTTTGGCAGAGAAATGTTGGACTTAGGTGAATCTGCAGCCCAAGCACCAAACAGCCCATCTCAAAGTACCCATGTATGATGATTTGGGTGTGATGGAAATGCAGTGTCTCCACTCCATAGCACTTATGTCCAGGCACACGTAATGGTTGTGTAGGTTTGACAGCCTTTTTGAGACACAGAATGTCCATTTTTATGGCCAGGTGTCCACAAAGCCTTTCTACCCACTTCCCCCTTCTTAGATGAACAGGGCAGGGAAAAAGATGACGAGAGGCTGGTGGGTCAAGACAACAGTTTAGTAAAAGCAGAAGCCGCACACTGAAGCAAAGTCAAATAATAAAGATTATTTTCTACTTCCCATCAGCAGGAGGTTTTTCGCTGCTGTTGTAGGAAGCAAGGTGTGATAAATGTAGTGGTTGCTCTGGAAGACAAAATGCCAAAGAATGCCCCGCACTTCCTTTTTTCCCCTTGCTTTTATGTCTAGGCTGATGCCATGTGGTATGGAATGTCTCTTTCGTCAGCTGGGATTAGCTGGCCCAGCTCATCCCCCAGCCCTTCTCGGCAGGGCTGGGAGAATGTTAGGAATGAAAAAGAACAACTCACAGCCTTGGTGCTGTGTGAGCCCTGCTCAGCAGCAGCCAAGACACTGGTTATCTCTGGTCATCACTGTTATCAACTCCCCTCCAGCCACCACCACAAACACAGCACTAGGAGGGGATGTCATGGCAAGGATCAACTCCATCCAGCTAAACCAAATGCATACGGCAAGTCAGCTGCCTCAAATGTCCCAAATGACTTTCCCATTTTAGAGAAATAATTTCTAATAATGTTGCTTACTTTTCAATGTGCCAGGTCAACCAAACATGTACTTCTTGTTAACTCACCAGCTGGTGATTATTGGTGTCATTGGTTGAGCCTGTTGATCAGGTCTGAGACAAGACTGAGCGATTAATGTAGTTATTGTGCTAATGCGATGAAACAAAAAACCACCAAGGAGGGGCTCAAAACCACTTACAAGGTCACAAAACACAGGCTGGCTCAGTTTGGGGAAAAAAGGCACGTTTAATTTACACAACATTAACCCTCCCCCACACGGACACACAGAGATTAATCACATGTTCTTATGTAACTGGGCCAGTCTGCTACCTCTGCCGCCTCAGGGCAAAGAAACTTCCAAGCGTCCTTTTCTTTGGGGAAACATGATGCCCATCTTTCAGACTGTTGTCTCAGTGCCCGCGGTTTCTTTAAGGGCCAGTTCCCCACTCCATGTGCTTCCAAGCCAGTGCTCTGTTCCAGTGTGCTGACTACCCCAGGCCACAGACACAGGGACTCTCCACATTTCAGCAATGGATTGCAGGTGAAACCTTTCCGCAGCTGATCTCTGAGCTTACAACTTCTACTCACTTTCCATCCAACACATTCCAAAAGGCAAGATGGCTGCTGTGCCCACCTCCAGCAACAGAGGCCTGCTCTCTGAGCAAAGACCTGACAAAAATAACCGCCATCAAGAAAGCAGGGCACAGGAAGCTCCAAACTAGTCACATCGTCTCACAGAGGTGCTTGTTCGGCTGGGCATTCCGAGCTGCTTGCAAGGTGCAATAGATACTCCCAATCCCTCAAGCTGAGAGCGTATAAATTCAGACTGTCGCATGGTAAGGACAACTGTTTTGTAATGGCAACCACATTTACAATCACCTTAAAATTCACACCAGTATCAGTAGCGCAAAATGAGTCAACGCCCACAGCTTGTAGGGGGTATCTGTGTCCAGAAACAGGACAAGGGGCATAGGCACAGACTGGAACACAGAAGGTTCCATTTAAGCATAAGGAAGATTATCTTTGTTTTGACAGTGGCAGAGCCCTGGCCCAGGCTGCCCGGAGAGGTTGTGCAGTCTCTGCAGACATCCCAAACCCACCTGGACTTTGCCTGTGGCACCTGCACTGGGGGATCCTGCTCTGGCAGGGGGGGTGGACTGGATGATCCCAAAGGTCTCTTCTAACCCCAACCATTCCATTCTGATTTTGGTGGCAGGTGAGATGTGAAGCTGAGAAGCTGGGGCGACAGGTATGGATGTGTGATTCGGCTTCAGGATTTGGCCAAAGGACACTCGAGATGGCCCCAGCACCAGCAGTGAGGAGGGACCGGAGCCGCGGCGGTGACGGAGTCCACGAGAAGGGAACGTACATTAACCATCCCACCCCCTCAGATGGGTCTTACTTGGCACCGATAGCTTACTGCAGAGCTAGCGCGGCGACGGGAATGGGAAGGCCGCCGCGTCCCGGTTGCCATGGAGGGCGGGAGCGCGGGCGGAGCTGTCGGTAACTGCTCTTCGCAGCCGTCCCGTCCCTGAGGTGCCGCGCCGCCATGAACAGCAGCCGCCGCAGGAGGAAGAAGAGAAGGGCCGCCCGCTGCAGCCTGCCGTCCTCCGCCAGCACCGAGGAGCTGCTCAGATCCCGCGGCTGCTCCCCGCTCAGCCCCGCGGCCCAGGAGGAGGAGGAGGAGGAGGAGGAGGTGGTGGTGGCGGAGGGAGCAGTGACGTCCCAGAGCTGGTGAGGCCTTAGGGAACCCCACGAGTGGGCTCGGGCCTGCGGAGGCCTCTGCTAGAGCCGAGGAGGTGGTGGTCACAGAAGTGTTTAGGATTTAGGCACCTCCTTCCCTCGCGTTTAACTCTTGGGAAGTCGCAGGTTACAGCAGCTGAGTGTTTTCGTGGACTTGTAAAATGCCTACAAAATCCTGGTGTCTTTGCAAGGTAAGAAGGTGCAGCTGCCCCCCTCGGATGTTCTTGGAGGCCAGAGGGCTGTTCTGCCAGGTGTCTGTGGTGTTTCCAGGGCTGGTGGCCCATGTGTGGCTACTGCAGAGGACTTGGGGCCGAATGTCATTTTTAACTGTATACAGACGAGTACCATCTTGCTCTCGGGATCTGCGCCGCTTGATTGGAAAGTATTTTCTTCCAGTCTCTGACAAGGGCCTGTAAGGTGAGTGTAAAAGAAACACTCATAAAGACGTGGAGCAATAAGTTGAGGCGTTATGAGGGCTTTTCAAGCTAAAAACTTAGTTGGAAAAGGGCAAATCGAGGGTGGACATTAGGAAAAAGTTCTTGAATCTGGGGGTGGGAGATCCCTGGAACAGGTTGCCCCAGAGAGGTGATGGAGGCCCCATCCCTGGAGCCATTCCAGGTCAGGCTCTGAGCAATAGGTTGTGGTTAGAGATTTTCCTGCTTGTTGCGGGGAGGTTGTATTAGGTGTCCTTTGCAAGTCCCTTCCAATACAATACATTATATGAATTAATTAATGTTTTTCTGTTTTAAATAGAAGTGGGGTTGTGTGTGGAATCATAGAATTGTTTAGGTTGGAGACAACCTTCAAGCTCATTGGGTCCCATCCTTAACCCAACTATCTCAAGCCCACTGCTAAACCGTGTCCCTAGGCTTCAAATCTACACAACTTTGAAACATGTCACAAAGCTGGGTGTTGTTGCCGACACACAAGCAGACTGTGTTGCCATTCAACGAGACCTGGACAGTCTAGAGAGCTGGGCAGAGAGATACTTAATGAGGGACAACAAGGATAAGTGTAGTCTTGCATCTGGGTAAGAACAACCTCAGGTTGGGAACTGCCCTGTTGTTGAGCAGTGTAGGAGGAAGGGACTTGGGAGTCCTAGCGGACAGCACGATGACTCTGAGCCAGCAATGTGCTCTTGTGGCCAAAAGGGCCAACAGCATCCTGG
>VZRI01011362.1:32643-62024 GCA_013397515.1 Upupa epops
TTTCGAGGTCCCTTCCAATCCCGAATGATTAAATGATTCTATGTCCGTAGACAGCAGTGAAGGAATACAGACCACACAATTTTTTCACAAGTCTTTCTTGGAAAGATGCTGAAAGTCCAGTGGGAGTGTTCGAATGCAGTCAAAAATAGGTGCTTCAAATTGAGATGGGTATTAGGCAGTTTACAGTCTCTCCTGTTTCAGGTTTTCTGCTGCCTCTCCTTTTACTCCTTGCCAATAAGCAAGTTTGTTCACATACCTTGAAGTTCTGTAGCACCAAGTTAATACTTCTCCTTGAGAAGCTAGCTGTGTGAAGCAACTTTTGGATTTTGGGCCAGTTGCTGCAGTTTTCCCTGTCAGCAGTGAGATGCAACTGAAGAGGGGCTTGATTTGGAACAATTTCATTAAACTCTGCAGACACTGCATCTGAATAGTGCTGCTGCTGTGTTGTAATGAGTCCATACACAATGTTCATACACCAGCTTCTGTGTATAGCTGCAAAGCTTTCAAAAGTATAACAGAACCCACTTCATCTTACACAGCCATTGCTGCCCTTCATGCACATGCTTTCTCTCGGAGTCATCTTGTTACTGTCCTCTTACAGCTAAATGAAAATTACCCAGAGTTGTACCTTTAAGATGGGGAAGGCAACTTTTGCAAAAGAGAGAGGCTGACAACAAGGTGTTAAGTGTTTTTCTACTTTCATTAATGACAGTGATGTTTGATAGTGCAGCTTAAGTGAGTATATGGTAAATGCCCATCATAGTGTTTTCTGTTAATCAGACTCTTTATTGATGTGGGTTTGAGAAATTAACTTGAGCTTTATAGTTACCGACACAATAAAACACAGTGAATATAATTTTTCTTAATTTATTACTTCTACTGATACTTTCCTCAGCTTGGTCTGCCAGCATTATTCCAGTTTGATGTGCCATAATGCAAATTGTGCAGAGAAAAGGAATGCGTTGAGGAAGAATCCCTGCCCAGAACATCAAGTCTGGGCGAAGTCATGTTGCTTCAGTGAATCTGAACACATAATGCTTTTATCCTTATCTTTAATAAACTTTCAGGGAGCTATTTTCTAGCAAAATGTGTTGTTGCACATTCTTAACAAGCATCCCTTATGGCTTGAGAACTGTCTTTGCTTTGTCTTTGCTGGTCTTTGTTGTAGTGTGAAGGCCCTGAGGCACAGCAGAGCAGGCTGGACAGCATTTGGCTTGGGAGAGGTTGGCTTTTGTGGATTTTGTCAGTGTGTTCTCTGTGTCAGGGTGCTGCATATCTGTGGCAGCACAGTTTGAAGAGGCTGGAGCTGATCGTGTGTGGGGAAAACCACCCTTTTCCAGGTTGTTTCATTTCCCTGCCACTGCTTGACCAGTGAATGGTCCTGTCAGCGCACACATGTGAGTAGGTGCTATGAGGAGGAATATGACAGAACTCCTTAGCACCAATGTTGTCCCCAGACCCTTTGTATCACAGAAGTATATTCTAAAGATGACTGAATATATTCTGAGGTTTACTGAGCATTGCTGGTGTCTGTGTGTATGTAATACTTGTGTGTTGATATAAACCAAATAGCCTATGTTTACACGGTTAATTTCAGAGATTCACAAAATATGCTTTTTGGACACACTTTGTGTAGCTTGAATGGATCAGAATTGTTCACTGTAGTGAAGTGGGTACATAAGGGTACAGAGCCCATACAAAACACTGAAGTCTTAATTTCACTGTTAAGGGAAAATTAAACAAACCAGAAGAAATCTTATACTTAGATCTATATTGTCATCTTTTGTTGACTTAGAGCCTAATGGAGTGTGTTGCTTATGAAATGATACATGTACAGCATAAGATATATTTCTGCCTTGGGTCTAGGATTGCTGCATTATTTGTGAGTAAAGAAGTTAGGAGTTAAGCAAAGTATCTGATCAACAGTCTAACATACTGTTGTATGCAGATCATGTTTCTTAAGTTTGTTCCCTGTGACAGCTTTTTAGGCCGGAAAACTTTACCTCTCAGAATAAATGGGTTCATGACGCTGAGGTTGCTTAATACCAAGAATCCAGTTCTGTACAGCTTGAAAGAAGAAAATACATTCTTGATTACCCTTTGCTCATGTTAAAGGCAGTTTGATAGCTGGAACCTCTCTGTGACCAAAGACAAAATGTTAATGTTCAATCTCTGATTTACCTTTGTTCTTGAATGTGAGAGGGAAGGTGATGCTTCAGTGTTCCTGGCATTGGTTGTTCACAAAAAGTAATGTGTGAGTCTGTTCCACGGGAAAAAAGTCACTAACAAAGCAAAAATGTGATCACTTGGATGTCATGGGATGGTCAGAGGTTCACCTGACCTCAGTGCAAATGCTGCTTATCCATTTTGTTGGTTACTAAGCAAGTCGAAAAAATATGTCGTTGTCACAGTATGCCATAAGAAATGTGCAAGGCAGTAGCACTGCTTAGCTTCTTATTCAAATGTATCTCTGGTAATATTCCTTCACATTTCTTGTTTTTAATTCAGGACAGCTTCAAACTCTGAAGTAGAAGGAAAGGCAAAAGAGTCCCCTCAAAACCACAATTTTTCACCATGGTTAGAATGGTTTATTGGCAAGGAGAAGGAGCTACGTGCCCACATACAAACTCAAGCTGCAGAGGTGAGTATGTGCGGTTGGCTCTTTAAGTCTAGTGGAACACAGAAAACACGAGATTTTTTTTTCTTGTGGAAAACCAAGCAGTTTTGTTCATTATTTTATAGTGTCTTGGGCCTCCATGGTGGTCGTGTGTGACAGCGCTGACATGGTTTGTTCTCTGTGTAGTCTTTTGCTGAATGTTGTGCTTCACTGAAGTGGTGCTGTATATTATTTTCCTCATCCAGCTCTCAGGTAATAGTTTGAGTTTCAAGGATTAAAACATATTTATATAATTGGTATTTTGATTCTCATTGTGTGTACATACACCTGCATGTAGGTAGTAAAACATGTTGGTGCATGTGCTGGGTGTATATGTGCCAAGCTACTCAGTTGGATAGGAGGCACAATGTTGTTACCCACTTAGTGTGGAGTTATGCAGACGTTGAGTGTCCTTTCCCAGGATAACTCCCTGTTCCAGCACTTTTTTCCCTCCTGTCTTTTTTCCCCCTTGCAGTTGTACAGTTCAGAATACTGGGACTGGACAGAAGTGAGAGAGGTAACATGTTTGTGGTTGTGGTTCATTAAATGATACTGCTATTTAAAATCAAGTTTGGAAGTATTGGGTTGTGGTTGCAACAGTCATATCAAAGGTGAATTGTAGGGCATGGAAGGGACCTCTGGAGATCATCTAGTCCAACCTCTACTAAAGCAGATTCTCATAGAGCTTTAGTAACTTCGGTTTTTAGTTACTGTTCACTATTTGACTTTGAGCAATGTCCTAACCTTTCTGTGATACACATTGTTGGTAAAGGGAATAAAACAGACAGCTGGTTTATGTGGACTATCTTGTGGTATTCATAGGATACCCACGACTGGAAGTTTCAGCATGACACCAGTATAACTTAACCAATATGGTTTGTTAAACTTGAGGAATATGTTAACCACATATTTCATGACAGAATCACAGAATATCTTTGGTTGGAAGAGATCTTTAGGATCATCAAGTCCATCTTTGGCCCAGCACTGTGAGATGTCAGACTGATTAGTAGCAGCACCTCTAAGTCATGTCTCTCAAGACTACGTCTGTCTGCCTTTTAAATACCTCCAGGGATGGAGACTCCACCACTTCCAAGGATGGGAACTCCACCACTGTTCTGGGCAGACTGTTCAAGGTTTGATAACTCTTTAGGTGAAGAAATTCTTCCTAACATCCAGCCTAAACCTACCCTGGTGCAGCTTGCAGCTGTTTCCTCTGGTCCTCTCTGGCTGAGACCCTTCTCACTCCAGCATCTTTCCAGGTAGATGCAGAGAGCAATAAGGTCTTTTCTCTAGGCTAAACAACCTTAGTTCTCCCGACTGCTCCTTGTATGACTTCACCTTTAGATTCTAGTTTTGATTTTTAGATACGAAAAATGAACTAGAGCGTTTTCTGGTGTGATATAGAAAATGTGCTTTGTGTACAGACTTATCAGTCTTGATGAGGAGCCAAAGCGATTTATTCTTGTGTGTTACACATTAGCATTCATACAGGACTAAACGTACTCTGGATGATATCTTAAAAATCTTTAGGAGCAGTCATTGGATAAAGAATATTAAGAGCTGTGTGGAAATGGGTGGAATAGGTCACTTTTAATGTATAAGATTTTGAAAGCGCTGGATGTCAAACTGCAATAAAGGCAACTCAAGTAGTTGGTTTTTTGTGAGGTGCCAGAGGAGAACTTAGGGTGTTATTGTGATGTAAAAATGTGTTAGTACATTTGCATTTTAGAGCACTGTAAGCCGATACACTGACAAGTCCCAGGTTTGTTGGTGACAGCAGCACATAGTCTGCCCTAAATGTCAGAGATGTGGATAAATGTTTGTAGTGGATAGTGGATGGAGTCTTCTTATGGTGCTGGCAGTGCTGTCACCTTTTCCAGAAAGCAGGGTCCCTGCAGCACAGATATCGTGGAACTTCGAGGAGCTGTTAGTTGCTGTAACTTTATCTCAATACAACAACTATATTTTCAGTCTGTGCCTGTGTTGCATTTAATTTGAGCTCTGTAGGTTCATTGCTTTTTCTTGACCTCTTACTAAACTAAAATTCCATGCCATAAGTACAGTATGTTCTCTCTGCAGCTGTCTGCAGTGCAGGAATCATAAAAACAGTTTCAGGGAAATAATTTCAGCTGTGAAGGTGTGAATTTTCATTGAACAATAACACTTGGTGCTAGTGTTGCTGTTAGAGAAGCTGGACACTTCAAATTGTCATCCTAGCTGTGTTTTCTTTTTATTGATTCACGTCCTTTGAGAGATAGAAGCAGTTGCATGTGTGTGTACCATACTGTATGTCGTATCTAGATACAGTACTTCAGAATTTCTTCTCTTATCTTCAAAGCTCCAGTTTCAGAGTTAGCTAAAATCACAAGAATTTTGACTTCAATAAGCTCTGGGTGAAGCCATGAGGTTCCTTGTAGTTCAGGTACTAAATGTCACAAGTGAGTCATGTTTTACTTGGCTTTTGATACCTTCCTGAATGCAGAGCAGTGCTCCTTAACATTTACGTTATTGTGAGTGTTGTAGGAAAGTACTGCTGCAAAATAAAGTTCTGCTGTCTGAAAAGTAATTTCAGTAAGCTGAGGAGTGATTTGTTATATTGAATTAAAATACACAGAATCACAGAGCGGTTGAGGTTGGAAGGGACCTCAGAGATCATCCAATTCCAGCCCCCTGCCATGGGCAGCGACGCCTCTCAGCAGGCCAGGTTGCCTAGAGCCCCATCTAACTTGCCCTTGAACACTGACAGTGATGGAGTAGCCACAGGCTCCCTGGGCAATCTGTTCCATGGCCTCAGCACCCTCACAGGGAGGAGTTTCTTCCTAAGATCAAATCTCAGTCTCCCTGCATCTAGCCTGATGGCCTATCACTAGAATCCCTTATAAGAAAGGTCCCTCTCCAGCTTTCCTGTAGCTCAGTTCAGGTACTGGAAGCTGCTGTACGGACCCCAGGTAGCCTTCTCTTGTCCAGGCTGAATAGCCCCAGTCTCCTCAGCCTGTCCCTGGAATAGAGGTGCTCCAGCCCTCTGATCATCCCTGTGGCCTTCTCTGGACGTATTTCCTATTCATATTCTAAAAGTTGCACATTTGACAGAACAGCAGAGTCTCTTTGGTTTGAAGAGACTTTTAAAAACATCAAGTTCAGCAATAAACCTAGCCCTGCCTGGTCACCACTAAACCATTATCCTCAGCACTACCTCCCCATGGCTTTTAAATTTAATTATATTTCTGGGTTGACTGTCCTCCCAAGTTATCCAAATTCTTAATGAAAATGCTAAAATCTTATGGTTAAGTTGTTCTAACAGTTTCCTCTCTTGATTGCACTGGTGTTACATGGTCCCCACAGATTTAAGATGTTTTTCTTTTGATTAGGAAATGAATATGCAGCTTGAGAAGATGAAGCAAATGCAAGAACATGAAAGGAGGAAAAGGATAGCTAAAGAGAAGCACAAAGAATGGGTCCAAAAAAAGAGAGAAGAGGTAAATATTGCTCTGGCTGCAAATATTGTTGCATATACTGTGCTGATGTAAACCTGTGTAAAATTTACTGAGATTCTTTGGCCAGCCATTGTTTCTGATTGTGAATGAATGGCTGTCCTATTTGAAAATTACACATCCCCTCCAACATAGCTAAACATTTTTGCAAGGCTTTTTTTTCATAAGGTATGAAGAGATGTGTTTTCTGACTGATGGTTGTCATTTTCATTGTAGTTGAGTTCTGCTCTTCAGTATAACCTGCTCTTTCTAACTTAATGTGTTCAGTGACCAGGTATTTTGGGCAAAGTGGACATCTCTGCTCTCTCTTATGTCTTGTACAACAAGCAGAGCCAGAAGGAGGACTTAGTTAAGTACCACTGGACAGACAAATGCTATGTTAGAGCTTGTATAATTGAGGTGTGAGGCCAGATCCAGGAAATTCTTGGTAGATGACAGTTAATGATTGGGAATTCCTTCATCCAGAAAGTCATAGTTGAGTGGGATTGAAAATTCTGTAAACTCTCAAGAGGAATTCTTAAGCCCAGGCTGAGAAGCAGACCTGTCCTCAGCTCTGTGGGCACTGTGCAGCTCCATGGCACACAAAGCAACCGTGTGTGGAATAGCAAAGGTGGGAATGTGTGGGAGGCTTGAGCTCTGGTGGAGTCTAAGCATTTGCATTCATTCCATGCCAGTTGCTTACAGTTCTGTACCTCTGCTTCTGTATAAAACCAGATTAAAATCATTTAGCAGTATCAGAATGGACCACTACCTGAGCCAGATATCTAGACCTCATATATTTATCTTCACCATTTCAGAACTTCTAAACTTTCAGTTTAGAACCAGCTGTGTCTGGATATAACCTGATTATTCTTAATCTCAAAGCTGAGGGGGTGATTGGTGTAAACCTGCCCCAAAACCAGTCCAGCATTTTATTATGATGTAGAAAGGATCCTCACACAAAGCAAAAATGGATTTATTATTCAGCACAGATTTTCTTCTAACATAGAATCATTAGGGATCAGAAGGGACCTCGAAAGATCATCTAGTCCAATCCCTCTGCCACTGCAGGATCACGTAGACCAAGTTGCACAGGAACACATCCAGGTGGGTCTTGAATGTCTCCAGAGAAGGAGACTCCACACCCCTCCTGGGCAGCCTGTTCCAGTGCTCTGTCACCCTCACTGGGAAGAACTTCCTTCTGATATTTATATGGAACCTCCTATGTTCCAGCTTGCACCCACTGCCCCTTGTTCTGTCACTAGACAACCTTGAGAAGAGCCTGGCTCCATCCTCCTGACACCCACCCCTCACATCTTTATACACATTAATAAGGTCCCCCCTCAGCCTCCTCTTCTCCAAGCTCAAGAGACCCAGCTCCCTCAGCTTTTCCTCATAAGGGAGGTGTTGTACTTCCTATCGTCTTTGTTGCTCTATGCTGTACACCCTCCAGCAACTCTGTGACCTTCTTGAACTGAGGGACCCAAACATGCTAGTAAATAGTCCAAACTCTCTTGGCCAGCTTGTTAAAATTGTTCACAGTTTAAATCAGTGAAAGTTCTTATTTTCCCTCCTCTCCCTTTCCCTCCCATCTTCAGCTTCTGTAAAATTTTACCTGTTTGAGATTTTTCAAAAACATCTGTGGATTTACTGATTAGCTGCTGGTTTTCTATTGTCAGTGGGAGTGGGAGGAATTTTTTATGGTATTAATATCACCATAGAGGGGAAGTATATTTGTGTCTGGGCTTTGTCGTAATGTATTTTGGAGGGATAAGGTCGTCCTTAGGTCATACCCCAAGTTTTTACCAAAAATAGTGTGATTTTCACTTAAATCTGATGATTCACTGGTTTTTTGTTCTGTTTTGTTGGGTTTTTTTCTGTAAACCACACTCAAATCAAGAACAAACTTGGACTTTGTTCTGCCTTTGGGATATTAATATTGGTGCTGCATAGACCTTACCCCTTGGAGTTTTCACAGGATTATCTGTGGATCTGTATGCAGACTGAAAGATAAATATGTGTAATGCAGTGACTAAGAAGAAGTTCAAATTTGCGCGAAGACTTCACATGCAGTTTGAGGTTAGATTGAGGGGCAGTGATGGTTGCTGGGATTTTCTCGGGGGGTACACAGACATTTGGGGAAGCTCACTTCAGTGCCTCCTAGAAGCATCAGAAGACACTGCTTGAGGCAAAACTCACAGGGTTCTCTGAAAGATTGATTAAGCACTTTGGAGTACCTGTGGGCAAGACTGCAGAGATGCTTTACTTGACAGGAGACTGCTTTGGCAGATGTTACCTGTAGTATTTTGAAAAACCTGTATCCTTTCCCATTGCTGGATAGTAGAATAGAGGAAGGAGTCATAGAATCATCAGGGATCACAGCAGGATCACCCAGACCAGGTCCAGGTGGATTTCAAATGTCTCCAGAAAAGGAGACTCCACAAATCGCCCTCTGGCAGCCCCCTCCAGTGCTCCATCACCCTCACTGGGAAGAAGTTATAGATTCAGTCAGGGTTGGAAGGGACCACAGGATCATCCAGTTCCAATCCCACCGCCATGGGCAGGGACACTCCACTCTAGATCAGGCTGGCCAGAGCCTCACCCAGCCCTGCCTTAAACACCTGCAAGGACAGCGCCCCAACCACCTCCCTGGGCAACCCATTCCAGGCTCTCACCACTCTCATGGTGAACGTCCTCCTTCACATCAAATCTACCCATCTCCAGCTTTGCTCCATTCCCCCTAGTCCTGTCATACCTGAGATCCTAAATAGCCCCTCCCCAGCTTTTTTGTACCCTCCTTCAGATACTGGAAGGCCACAGTAAGGTCACCTCAGAGCCTTCTCTTCTCCAGACTGAACAGCCCCAACTCTCCGTCTGGCCTCATGGGAGAGGTGCTCCAGCCCTCTGATCATCCTTGTGGATGGCTGAACATTCATGAAATGTTTTGCCCCATCTTGAGCAGTCAGTGCAAGGAGACGCTGCTAGGAAAATCTTCATGCCATGATTGAATACATAATTTTTGACTGAAGCGGATTGTTTGTAGGGGTGTCATCGAAGTCAGGAATAAAACTCCTTAACACCAGAGCAACATTTAAGAAGCTGCCATTGTCTTTACTGCAAGGTGGTGATGTTCATGCACAAATAATTTGAAGGGCTTGGGTAAGTCTGGCAATGCCAGGGCGGGAGCTGACGCAGATTTCCTTTTCAGAATTGTAAAGGCTTCCTCGCATGCTGGGGTCCGCAGCAGTTGATTGTCTTTGGATTCCTTTAAAGAGGCTGTACAGAGCCCATAATTCACAATCCACAGCTGGCACCATCCTGCCCTGCCCAAGAAGGCCCTTAGCTCTCCTTGCCCTCCTGTTGTGCTTTAAAAGCTGAGTAGAATTTGTAAATTTTAACTCGTGTGTTTTCAGCAGAAGTTGTTTCATTGCCTGCAGATTCGTCAGTGGGTTTGTTAAACCCCCTATTTGTGTCTGACACTTTAGATGCAAGCTCTTGTTTGAAATATGGTCAGGATCTTTGATCCAAGACATTGGTGGCAACCCAGGTGGAATGCATGGCGATCCAGACAAGGACTTCCACAACACTCCACCGCTGCTACGGCTACTACACCTCCTTTTCCCATAATGTTCATCAGGCTAATGGTCATCTGTAGACATTCTTCCGGGGGCTTTGCAGCTAATAAAATGTCATGTATGGTAGTAGAATCCCCTCCAGGTTTTCCTTTTTCCACAGTTCAAGCTCTTTGGCTAAGTGGTTACAAAATACTGTTGGTCTGATTTTAACTCCAGCACTGTCCAGGTGAGCTGTCTTGCATACAGTGCTGGGGCTTTCCCGTTCAAAGGTGAATATTGCCTGACTGCTTTTATCCAGAGGTGTATGGAAGGCAGCACCCTTGAGGTCTAGCACTGTAAACCACTTAAGATTTTCTTTCAGGGCAGTCAGGTAAGTATGGAGGTTAGCTACTACTTGATAGATACCCTGAGCATGTAGTTTATGGCTCTCAAATCTTGGACTAGCCTGTGTTCCTTCCATTAGTTTCTTTACTGACAATGTTGGGGTACTATATTCTGATTTGGATTCCCTGAAAATTTCATCCTGCTTTAATCTTACCAGTTTTTCTCCAGATTTTGGGGTAACTTTTACAGTTCTGACAGCTTGGATTCTCCCAGAATCCCACCTACCCACACCAGGGGTATCACTGCATCCTTGGCCTCAATAGGAACTTGCTTCTTTGATTTCTGAGTATCCTGTGACATAAACATTCTCACTTCCACAGCCTTTGATTTGGGGTTTTATAGTAGCACTTCCCTATCTCTGAAACTTAACTGTGCATCTAGTTTGCTTAAGAGATCCCTCCCCATCTCCTTCTTCCCCGCCTTAATATAATCAGGGGTTCGGCTGAAAATGAATCCCCTAGTCCCCTTCAGTGTTGTTGAGAGCTTGCAGGAAAGGGTCCAGACTTCCCTGATCACTAGCTTGTAGGCACTCTCTTTTCCAGTGCCTTCTTTCTTTGCAAATTGCATACTGATCTCCTAGTCGTTGGTGTGTGAGGGGTGGTAGTCTCGCTCCTATTCCTCTACTCTTTCCAACCCCCTCATAATCCCTTCCCCTGCCTGTTGCTTGTGGAGATCCTGTTAAGGCAACAGTTAGTCTCCCTTCTCTCCAGTTCTCCCTCTGGGCCTATTGCATCGCCTTCTCTTTAAGCCATCCAAGCCATCTCAAACATCTTTCCCAAATCCCTCAAGTCTTCCCCTTTCCAATTTTTGGAGTTTCTTTTTTATATCTGGGGAGATTGTTCCATAAAAATCAAAGCCAGCTGGACTGCCTTTTCTGCTTCCTTGGGATCTAAATTGGTAGACTTTCAAGAAGTGATTTTCTGTTGTGCCATCAAAGCTGTCGGAGACCAGTTCCTGCCTATCATCATACAATCTAGAGCAATTAATGGCTTTTGGCACAGGATGCCTAACACCAAACAGGACCCATTTCTGATAGCAAGTTAAGGAGCTCTGGAGTACTGGCTAATTAGGGTCCCACCCAGGATAGGTAAGAAGAAGGTTTTAATCTACTGTTCCCTGCAGGTGAGCATGAGCTTGAGCATTCCACCTGCATGCGCCCCCTCTGCTTGTCTCTGAGTTGTGTTTAGTACCATACCTTTCTCAGTACTATCTAACAGAGTATCTGTTATAACCTGTCACTTTTTATGGATCATCTCTGTAGCTGTCTGCAGTCTTTTTCCAGCATCTTAAGTCTACAACTGAGAATGGTACCTTAACTGTGACTGGACTATTGTTTTCAATCACTTGTCTGAAAGGAGCTTGCAGCACCCCCTGCCCTCCTTCATACATCCCCCTGTCCTCCTTGCTATTGGGCTAAATCTTTCTGCTTCTCTGTTCATGGCTACTGTCTCCTCTCCTGCTGTCAGACTCATCATCCTGTCTTTGATGACTAATTTTTCTCCATGTAGTACTATGGAGAACACCATCCTCACCAGACGCACGCACACACACACACACACACACACACACACACACACACACACACACACACAGAGTCATCCTCTTCTTCCTTCCTGCACTTCAAATGCCTCCTCTCAATACCACAAGCAGAACACCACCACTTAGAATATTTGTTTCTTCCTTTGTTTTCTAAAGGCAAGACCATTAGAGTCCTGTAGAATGATTCCACATTTCTTTTGCCATTCTGGATGGTTTCCCAGTGTGAAAAAAACTGCACATATGATTCATAGAATGGTTCAGGTTGGAAGGGACCTTAAATACTTCATCCCATTTACCCTCATGCCTGCACAAACATCAGTTGCCCTGTCTCAGTATATCTCAAAATTCCATTCTTTGGCCATTTTCTCTAATTCTTCAGAGTATGTTTTGGCCAGTTACTGCTGTACTCTGTAAATTGTTTTCAAGTGAGAGGGTCTTCCCGCAACTTCTTCCATTGTTTCAATATGCATCCTAAAGAGGATTTCTCTACAATCCTCTTTCCTACTGATTGTTCATTACCCACAATTAGTGGATATCACCAGGGATTCATAAATGACAGAATCACAGAGTTACTGAGGATGGAAGAGACCTCTGAGGTCATCAAGCCCAGCCCACGACTTGACATTATCACATCAGCTAGACCATGGTACTAAGTGCTGTGTCCAGTCTTTTCTTAAACGTTTCCAGGGATGGGGACTCCAATTTTCTGTGTGGTTTATTCCAATGTCTAACCACCCTTTCCATGAGGAAGTGCTTCCTAACATCCAGCCTAACCCTCCGCTGGCAGCTTTAGGCCCTGCCCTGTCATCCTGTCACTAGTTGCCTGGGAGAAGAGCCCAACAACCACCTGTCTACAACAAGTAGTTATAGAGAGTGATAAGGTCCCCCTGAGTCTCCTCCTCTCCAGGCTAAACAACCCCAGCTCCTTCAGCCTCTCTTCATCAGACTTTGCTGTTAGTCCTTTCACCAGTCATGTTGCTCACCTCTGGATCTGCTTTGGTACCTCAATGTCTTTCTTGAAGCAACGGGCCCTGAATGGCACAGTATGAAAAAGCCTCAACACCACAATCATAGAATCCTCATGGCTGGAAAGGACCTCCAGGATCATCAAATCCAGCTCTCATGCCAATATCTCCCTAACATGGCCTCACATGCTCTATTTAGTGTGAAAAACTCTTCCGGGGGTGGTGACTCCCTGATTGGGCAGCCTGTTCGAGTGCCCAGCCACTCTATCAATAAAGAACATCTTCCTAAGATAATGTAAACCTCCCCTAATGCAACTTGAGGCCATTTCTCCTCATCCTACCATTAGTAATTTGGGAAAAGAGGCCAGCACCAACCTTGCTACAACCACCTTGTAGGTAGCTGTAGAAAGCAATATGGTCTCTTCTCTAGACTAAATAACCCCAGTTCCTTCTGCTGCTCCTCACAGGGCCTGTTTTCCAGACCTCTCACCAGCCTTGTTGCCTTTCTCTGGCCCTGCTCCAGCATCTTGATGTCCTTTTTATACTTTGGCACCCAAAACTGGACCCAGTACTCAAGGTGGGATCTCACAAGTGCAGAATACAGGGGCACCATCACCTCCCTACTACTGCTGATCACACCGTTGCTGATCCAGGCCAGGATGCCCTTGGCCTCCTTGACCACCTGGGCACGCCACTGGCTCGTCTTCAGGCTGATGTCAGTGAACAGCCCCAGGTCCAATACTACACACAAGATGCACAAGACATTGACAGTTGTACCAATTACATCTATTCACCTTCTGATTGCCCTGATCCAATTTTAAATTCTGAATGCTACCGTCAACATCACAAAAACAAAATCATAAACCAAAATACAAGCAAAACAAGAAACCAAAATGCAAACTGAGTAAATTATCAAGAACATTTAAAAACTCAGGAAAACGTTATTGTAATCTGAAATGCACTTCCCTTTACAGTTCCAACCTGTGGGGATTCAAACTCGAAAACCTGTTTCAGTGGGACTCTAACCCACCACCCTAGTGTTACCTGTATACTTTATGAACCTATGTGTTCCACTACTTCTGTCAGGTAGAACTTCCTTTCCTTAAAGGGTACCTAAAGGAATAAATAGCTTGACCTTTCCAGGGGACTTGCCTGCAGCTCGTTGGTGCAGGGGTTGGAGGTTCTCCACGAGAATCCCTTGATGTAGCTGGAGGTCCTGAATCCCATGGGTCCATTAAGGCTCTGAAGCAGTGTCCCATTTGGGTCACCTGAAACTATCACTGAAATTGGGAATAAAACTCCTTAAGGCCAAGGTAGAATTGAAGAAGCTGCCATATTAGGGCTGGTCATTACAGCTGCACACAGAATATTTCCTTCCAAAGCATGTGCATCTCAGTCCAGCTTGGACAGCCTTTTACAGGGGCAAGACATTCATATTCATTACATTTCTCAGAACTAACTATAAAATGGAGACCCAGCCAGGAATAGGTATAAACTCCATCTACAAATAGGTCAGGGAAGAAAATACAAATCCTCTTCTAAGGCTGCTGACTGGCTGTGTAGGCCGAGGTTGATCTTTGAAGCCACCTCCCTAGCCCTTCTGTAGCCTTTCTGTACAGCTTAAAACAGTTGTTTCTGTCCACAGCCAAGGAACAGCCCCTCCATTCATCAGGGAATGCCCACCGAAGACAATTGGTAATTTTTTTCTTAGACATCGTTCTAACAGCGAGCATAAAAGAATTCCCCTGTTTCCTTCACACCTAGTTTCCTTGGCGTTTGTTGCACAGTAGTGTCAGTTGTGATACTCTGTTAAATACAGACAGGCCTTTAGGGTCAGACTAGGAAGAAAAGCTTGAACACTACTTTTGTTCGCTGGTAGTTGCATCTTTTATTTTTATATATTTAAATCTATATGCTGTAAAGTATTTTTATGCTTCCAATTGCTTTGCATCAACTGCTTTTGAAAGGAAAGGAATGGTCACCATTTCGTATTCTTCTGTGTAAAGAGCTTTTGTGATTTGAAACTGTAGTAACACATAAGCTCGCAGAGAATGTTCTAAGAAGTGAGATATTTTATGTATGACAAAGTTTTGCTGTTAATTCAGAAATTAAAAGCTTAATAAAATCAACTGCCACTCACCATCCTGGTTCTGCTCATGCCCCTACAGTTTTCAGAAAGATCCTAGAGCTCTGCTGAACAAAAGTAGTCTTTACTTTCTCCTAAGGTTGGGCCATTTCTGGGCAAACACTAAATTGTTTGACTTGTTCTATTGTAGACATCTTCATTTTTAAGAAGTCACAGGAATATCAGTAAAAATGTTTTAATTCTGAAGTGTCTGTAGACAGATATGCTTTTAAGTCCATAAGAAAATTTCCTTTGAATGCTTGATGATTTAGTTTGCAACTACAACTGTAGTTTCTGCATTACTGTTAGATTTACTGGTAAAAATGAGAAGAGTGTGATCAGAATTGCTGAGCAACCAAAACTGGTGTCCAGGATCATGTTTTCGTTATTAAATTAGCCTTGATTTGAGTGTCTGACAGAACTGGACAGGTCAGCAAGGCTATTTAAATGTCTTAATCCTTTTGGCTTGTTAAAATGGGTGCTTGATTGCTAATTGCTGTCTTTAGGCTCCAGTTAGGTAAAGAGCAGTGTGTGGGCACCTCTTCTAGGTTTCAAAAGGAAGGAACTGTCATAGCATTATAGACTGACCCAGGTTGGAAGAGACATTCAAAGGTCATCTAGTCCAACCCCCCTGCCAGCGAGTGGGGACATCCTCAACTAGATCAGGTTGCCTGCAGCTTGGGCAAGCTGTTCCAGTGTTCAACCTCCCTCCTGCTGAAAAACTTCTACCTAACATCCTGTTTCAGTCTGCCCTTCTCTAATGTGGAACTATTGCCCCTGTCCTATCACTTCATGCCTTCATAAACAGTTCTGCAGCCTTCTCGCAGCCCCAGCAGGTACTGGGTGGTCGCTATCATATCTGCCTTCAGCCTTCCCTTCTGGTTGAACCCCAACTTCCTCAGCCTGTCCTTGTAGCAGCGGGGCTCCAGCCTCCTGATCATTTTCATGGCCTCTTCTGGACCAGCTCCATCAGGTCCATGTCCTTCCTGTACTGAGGGGAGAACTAAATCTTAAATAGGTATTAGAAGCTAACTACTATCTAGTTTCTTCAGATTAAAATTGATGCTTGTGAAAGCTTATTTTCTCCCTGTTGTTCATTTTGACATTTCCCATGCTTTTTCTTTTAGTTTTTGTTTCTAAAGTCACACTTGCCACAAAAATAAATAAATAGTAATTTATTTATTTATTCATAATTAAATATTTATTTATTTTGAATTGAAATGGTATAACTCTGTAGAAGGCTTAGAATTCATTATGCTAATGATAAATTTTATGACAAGTACAGGGATGTAATTTTGTGAAGTAATGTAGAACCTGAGCTAATTTGAAGCTGGGATGCTGTTGGTATATCTTTATGTGGTTGGTTCCTAATATATTTTAGTGATTCTACCAACTTTTTCTTTCTTACAGTGCTATTATGACCCCAGGTACCAGCATAGGTTGGGGACTGACCTGCTGGGGAGCAGTGCAGGAGAAAGGGACCTGGCTGTCCTGATGGCCAGCAGGATGACCATGAACCAGCAATGTGCCCTTTTGCCCTTCTTGCCAATGGTGTCCTGGGGTGGATTAGAAGGGGTGTGGTTACTAGATCAAGAGTTCTCCTTCCCCTCTAATCTGCCCTGGGGAGACTGCATCTAGAATACTGTGTCCACTTTTGGGCCCCTCTGTTCAAAAAGGACACAGAACTACTTGAGAGAGTCTTGCGCAGCAGAGACATAAAGGTGATGAAAAGAGTGGAGCTTCTCCCTGATGAAGAAAGGCTGAGGGAGCTGTGTCTCTTGAGCTTGGAAAAAAGGAGACTGAGGGGTGAGTCCATTATTGTCGATAAACATGGCAGGAGTGAGTGTCAGGAAGAAGGAGCCAGGTTCTGCTCAGTGTCATCCAATGGTAGGAGAAGGGACAATGGGTGTCAGCTGGAACATAGGAGGCTCCACATCAATATGAGAAGAAACTTCTTCATGGTGAGCATGCCAGAGCCTTAGAATGGGCTGTCCAGGGAGGCCGTAGAGTCTTCTTTTTTGGAAACATGTAAAACCCACCTGGACGCAGCCCTGTGTGACCTGATCTAGGGGATCCTGCTCTGGCAGGGGGAATTGGACTGGATGACCTTTGGAGGTCCCTTCCAATCCCTAATATTCTGTGATTTTAAAGTCAACCAGTGCTTTTGTTGTTTGTCCTCCTCTGTTTGAGTGCATAAAGCTCCCAGAGACTTGCCTACTTACTTGTGCAGAAAAGGCTGTGTTTTTTTCACTGTGACTTGATATTTTGTCAATAGAATCTTGAAGAACTAGTAGCATCGTCCTTCTTTTTTGCCTTGGGGAAAAATTGCCTGATTTCACTGACTCCCCAGTTCTTCCAAATTCTTTGGAATAAAGTGATCCTTCTGTTTAAATGCAAGAACTATGTAAGAGGCAGTAGTCTAGTTTAGTCAGGACTGAAGTCATATTTGAAAAATACCAGCACTTAGATTAAACCTTTGGAAAACCTCTAAAACATTAAGCTGCAAAGTAGTCAGTACTGGAGTGGGGCTGAAGACCCATTTCATAAAGTGGTTTAGTGGTGTGTAGAATTTTTATCTAGCTCCTTCTGATACTGTCTATGATGATTTTGTAGCAGAATGTTTTCTTGGAGGTGGAATATGTAGCTGTGCAGTTTGATGTGCTAAGTACGGCCTGAACCTGAACACAGGACTGACTATTAATGACACACAGAAGGATAAAGCCTTTGAAGGGCCAAGAAAGGCCCCTTTCGTAGTAGAATTATGTTTTTTATTGCAATTAAAACCAAGAGTTAAAGAATGGTTAGAATTTATCATTAAATAAACCCAGAGGCCTTTGAAGTCTATAATTTATGTTTCTATGCTGACTCCCTGTAGATGCTGAAAGGCAATTTAGCTTCAGTCATTTTTTCCAGGACAAAGTTTTTTAAAAAAACACAAGCCTCACCTCATCACTCCAGACTGTACCTTGGAATTATTTGGCTCAGAGGACCTACATGCATGATGTGTTTTGAAAATCTCCTCGCGACACTGTGACTTGTGTACATATGAATATTTGTATGTATGATAAATAATATACATAAATATATTCTAATGGGCAGTTCAGCCCCATACAGCTGCTCACTTATTCCTCCACAGTGGGATGGAGAAGAGAATCAGAAAGGTAAAGTGAGAAAACTCTTGAGCCCCTTTCATCACTTTTTATTGCCAAGCAGGGCTTCACATGGCACAAAATACCCTTCTGCTCACTTGTGGTTAACTCTCCCAGTTTCAGCCTGCTAGGTGGAGTCTTCTCCCCACGGTGGGACACCTTAGTTTGAGGGAAGTAAAAATTCAGGTCTTCTCACTCTTAGGCTAATGTAGCAGTAGCTAAACTGCTGTTTTGAGCCAAAGGTGTGATTGCTGCTACATTTCAGAGAGAACCTGAAGTTTTTGCTGAAAGGTTAGAGGTGAGATGTTGAGACATTCGCGTTTTGCAAGACTGAACTTTTTTGAGCCGTGTATTTGCGAAAGGAGCTTAAATCTCTAGCAGGAGACAGAGCTGCTGGACGGTGTCCAGTATAGAGCAACGAAGATGATGAAGGCAGTGGATCATCTCTCTGATGTGGAAGGGCTGAGGGAGCTGGATGTCTTTAGCTTGGAGAAGAGGAGGCTGAACGGTGACCTCATGAATGTCTATAAATATGTGAGGGGTGGGTGTCAGGAGGATGGAGCCAGGCTCTTCTCAAGGTCATCTGGTGATAGGACAAGGGGCAGTGGGTGCCAGCTGGAACAGAGGAGGTTCCATATAAATATCAGAAGGAACTTCTTCACAGTGGAGGTGACAGAGCATTGGAAGAGGCTGCCCAGGGGAGTTGTGGAGTCTCCTTCTCTGGAGATTTTCAAGACCTACCTGGATTTGTTCCTGTGCGACTTGGTGTAGGTGATCCTGCTGTGGTAGGGGGATTGGACCAGATGATCTTTTGAGGTCCCTTCTGATCCCTCATGATTCTATGATTTTATGATTTCTGAATCTGTTAAATGTGACTGACGTTTGGGTTTATTGAGAAATGTGGAAGTTTTTATGATGTTCTGATTTTGGGAATTAGAACTTTTCCTGTATTTCTCCATCAGCAGTATAAAATGGTGGTAGAATGTGGTAGCTACTATGTCAGATCAAAAAGCTCTGTGATGGAGCCATCAGTGATCTGGGAACCAGTGTTGCAGACCAAAAAAAGAGGCAGTTTGCTGCAAGAAGTGACTGAGAAGCTCAAACCACAGCATGAATTGCTTGAAATACTTCTCTTCACTGACACTCAGTGTAGAAATTGCAGCGCAGAAAGGAAGGCTGCACTTACTGTGTTTCCAGCCTTTTTTTAAATGATTGGTAGGAAGATGCAGAGATATATGTTTTCATTAAGGTTCTTCCAGTTGGATATAGTGTCTTTTTTTTAATGGTGGTTGGGTTTTTGAAATGATTTAATTCTTTAATTAGGGGAATTCTTTAATATTTCCTTGTTCTGTCAGGAAGACAGTGGGATGCTTATTCAAATTCCAAATTCCTGTGACAGTTCTTCATGCATACATAGGTATGAGCTTTTACAGAAGTTCTGCTGATTAGCCATTGGGTTAGTACTGACTTAGTGAGACACATGCTTCCTCCTGAATCACTGTCACTGCCTTTCAGGGTGGCTGGATCTGGTTTGGGTGGGGGATTTCCAAGTGCTGACCTAACCCAGGCTTCATTAGTTTCCAAGGCTTGATAGGATCAGAACCTGGAGCAGAGAACCCACGGGGCAGATGTATATCCTTTCTCCTTAATAATGTGCTGAGGTGGGTGGCAGAAGAACAGTCCTTTCTTGCAATGAGTAATTGGATGTTTTACAATCAATACCTTACTTCATGTAATACCCGTACTCTCATTTTAAAGTGTATGTAAGTGTACTAGTGGTTTGGTGAATAGATACTGTCTGTTTTGAACACAAGATCAAAGAGAATTTTTAAAACACTCCCCACAGTGTGTACATGGATAGAGAGTGAACCGAGGATTGAAGGAAACATGGAAATTACTATGCCATTTTTGATAGCCTTGTCTAATGGAGAGCAATGAACTGGGATCCAGCTGGGAAGGCCAGGGGTGGTAGAAGATTGACATGAAGCAGGTTATTAAAGCAGCTGAGAATGCGCCTGCATGTGCACTGTGAATGACAGGCTGCTCTGTGCCTGGAAGAAAGAGGAAGTGATTCTGATATGTCTGCAGGATAATTTCAAGGCAACTGCAAAGTTTGCAGTTCTTCTGGGCATCTCCCCACCTCATGGATGGAAGAAAAGCTGAACGCCAGTTCTGGCTTTCATGGCAGCACGTGTAGCGTGTTGTCCTTTACTTAGGACATAGTTTAACTTTGGGTCAACCTAAGTAGTAACCAGACTCGTCTGAAGTATTGTGATTAAAGATATGGAAATCATGAAGCTTCTTTACTTTTTCATTATGGTGATTGGAAGGGTTTTTAATTTATTTTCTGCTTGCAGATGTTGTCCAGTACTGAACAATTCCCTTAGGTGTGGAAGGGGCCTCTTTTTCACTTTTCTTCTAGCTTTGTTTTCATGCTTTTTCTATAAGAGCCTTAACTAAAGGCTGTAGGTTAGAAAGATCTTCTAAAGCTTTTTGAACTTTTCGTAACGTGCTTTCAAGTACAATGGAGATGAGCCAACCAACGGCAGAAGATTTGAAACTGTTGTAAGCCCTGGCCAGTGGTTTGAACTCGCTGCATGTACCTCTCACCTTCACAAGTCCCACACTACCACTGTCCTGAAACAGGGGCTTCTGAGAGATGCATCTGGGGAATTTTTGGTAATGAGGGGACAGAAGAAAATGAAGGGACTGAATAAAAGAGATGAATATCAATTTTAGCTGAAGGACAAGGAAAAGCTTATTTTCATGCAGGTGATACTTGCTCTGTGGAGTTCTACATTGCAGACTATGCATTGCAGTGGGAATGGTTTCAGATCCCACTGTTTCCCTACACTGGAGGACAGATTCAGCTGAAGTTTGCTGGAGTGCCTTAGAAGTGAAACGGGAAAAACGAGGAAACATAGTGAATATGTAGCTGTTGTATGAAATTGTGTGCAGCATTTGTATAAATAGCTGTCATCAGGTAAGAATATTTGACAAGAGTGGGCCTGAAAGTGGAATCCTGGTTTAGGTGGAGAAATATCCACCTAAGAGATCATGGTAAATACAGTTAATGAAGAACAGCTTGTAGAAGGGAGAAAACCCCCACAGCTGATGTCTAGTTCAGCTGTCAGTGTTAAAACTGTAGTAACGTCTCTGGTGTTGGCGAACACAGCAGAGGGCACACTGACAAGTTCACTTTTTTCTTGTTTTCTCATTTTCACTCTCAGTGTTCAAAGGGGAGAAATGATTCATGACAGAAGTCTGTATTGGAATAAACCAGGGATGATGAGAAATTCAGAGTATACCACAAACGAGCACCTGGATTCTCATGTCAACATACTTTCCTAACAATTTGTACTTCAGTGTGCTGAGCAGTCAGTGGCTCCTACAGGGGGACAGCATGCCCAACTTTTGTGTGGAACACTGTTGTCAACAATGGCAATGTTTATTTTTCCCAGAGGTAGCAAGAAATGCCTGAAGTGTTTTTAAAATGTCTGCATAAGCAAACATCATAGTTTAAGAAGGTGTGAAAATCTTTTTTTATCAAGTTTTGTAAAAAGTTTATGTTTAAGATTATTTAATCTGAAAGCTAGTGATGAGGAGGTTCTGTCTTCAAAGAGCTCACAAAGTGGTCATTAGGACTATGATGATTTTATTTGTAATTATGTCATAAAAATTACTGAATTACCCATTGAAGTGTATGTACTGAGACTTTTCTGATCTTTTTCTTGTAGGAAGACAGGGAAAGGGGATGGAGTCTGAGCAAAGAAATGGCAGAAAAAGCCACGAGGGAACTCGAAAAAATGCAGTTACAAGAAAAGGCTGAAGTAAAATACAGAGAATGGTTAAAGAAGAAGAGAGAGGAAGAGGCAGAAAAGAAGAGGAAGGAGAAGGTATTACTCAAATAATAATGTACTGAGATGGGGTTCTCCCAGCACCTGGTACCATTATATTACCATTATACTTGCACATATTTCTGGGGAAAACACATTTCCTTCATGTGTATTTGCACCAGTCTGATGGAAAGAGTACTAATCTGAATGTTATTTCACGTTAATTAATCACCTATGTATTTTTGTAATGAGTTTTTTGAAATCTTTTACTTACTGGAAGCTTCCTAAAGTTTGGCTTTGAGGTCCTTTAGTCCACTGGAACAAATTCCAGTAGCTCTGACAAAGCTCCACTTGAAGGGGTCCTTCACAGATCCTCTGAAATATCACATATTGGTACTGATTATGCCTGAAAACTGAGATACGTGACCAGATGTCTTACCTGTGAAGTTAATTGGTTATGTTGTGGTTTAATTAACAGCAAGTTACTAATTTTTCAGGAGAATTTGTATTATATGAGCACTACACTGCTAGTGTACCTAAGTGTGTGGGAAGATCATGGGGAGAAGAATGTATCTCTATTGACCCTATAATTACAGCGGTTGTGTTAAAGTGCCGAACACATCTGTATGTGTCTCACAAGTACATAACATAGTTTATTTGACCTAGCTTTAAATTACCATAAACTGTATCTGATCAATTTGTAGACCTTAATGGCCTTAACTTTGCAGTCTTTGCAAGATTTCCCATGTAACTGTAACATAGTTAAATATTCTGTGCCGGTGCAGTTCAGATCTTGCTTAACAAACAGATTTTGTGTCTCTGCTGAACATCTGAAATGCACAGTTCAAGCACCTGGAAACCCAAGAAAATGGAAATCGTCAGACAGCTTTAAACTACATGAAGTTTTTCAGTGACATCTTAATTACCAAGATTCTTAAAAACCACATTCACAGTGTCAGTTGAACTTAGTTTAAATTCAGATGCCATCACTGTTAAAGGTTGGGTTTACTCTTCTTTCTGATTAATGGACAAACCAGTGATGGCTGGCATGGTGCTCTGGGGAAGTGAGAAGAGCGGGTGGCTGTAGCCTCATCAGGCTAAAAGCAGCAGAGCAGACCCTGCCATCTGCCTGCCAATTGTGTTCAGAGTATCTGCGTATGGTCTTACAAAGGTTTCTGAGAGATTTTTCTCAGACAAATTAATCACTGGATTAAAGAGAACATTGGTTTTAACGTTTTTTTTAGACATAAAAATTATGCAACTTTTCTATTGTCAGGAAATACTGTGTTTGTACTCAAAAACAGCTTTGAAATATATTCAGCAGGGAATCTGCAAAGGTTTTCTTGCCTGTTGTGTGTATATCATACATTGTTTATTGAGTATTACAGATTTTTTTGATTTTCAGGAAAAAGAAGAAAAAAGGGAAGCTGAGCTACAGGAGAAGAAAGCAAGATCAGAGAAGAGCTTTAAGGAATGGCTACATAATGCTAGAAATAAACCACGGCCTGTTCTGAATGGTTGTGACTTCCCATGTGGGAAGCCTACAGGTCTGTACTTCTACCACACACATACAGTGACAGGTCTGTGGTTCTTTCCCTCTGATCTTTCAATCTACGGGCAGCTGACAGCAGCCTCACAGCTACAGGCCCTGGTTCTCGTGGCGGATTTTAACTACCCTGATATTTGCTGGAAGGCCTAGTCAGCCAGCCATCCCCAGGCCAGGAGGTTCCTCCAGTGCATTGGTGGCAATTTCTGATGCGAATGGTGGAGGGGCCCACTGTGAGAGGAGCACTGCTGCACCTTGTACTCACCAGCAAGGAGGGTCTGGTTGAAGCAGTGAAGGCTGAGCGCAGCCTTGGTTGCAGTGACCATGAGATGGTGGAGTTCAGGGTCTCGTGTGGTAGGGACAGAATACCTGGCAGAATCACAGCCCTGGATTTCAGGAGGGCCAACTTTGGCCGTTTCCAGCAACTGCTGGGGGAAATCCCATGGAAATCCCATGGGACAAGGTACTGGTAGGTCAAGAGGCCCAAGAGAGCTGGTCATCATTCAAAGGCCACTTTGAGAAGCACAGTACAAATGCATCCCAACAGGGATGGGAACAGTCAGGGATCCCAACAGTCAGGGAAGGGAGCCAGAAGACCTGTGTGGTTAAATGGGGGCTACTGAGTAAATTGAAGAAGGTGGTTTATAGGTCATGGAAGGAAGGGATGGCCACTTGGGGTGATTATAAGGCTCTGGTGAGAGATTGTAGGGATGCAACTAGGAAAGCCAAGGCCTCCTTGGAATTAAACCTTGCAAGAGAGGTCAAGGGTAACAGAAGGTGCTTCTTCAAATACGTTGCAGGTAAACCTAAACCTAGAGCCAATGCAGGACCCCTGCTGAATGAAGTGGGTGCCCTGAAGACAAAGGATATAGTGAAAGCAGACATACTGAACACTTTCTTTGCCTCCGTCTGTTCTTCTGGGAGCTGTCCTGGTATCAAAGCCCAGGAGGGGCTCCAGAGGAAGTCAAGGCAAAAGAGGAGCCTGCCTTGGTTGATGAAGATTGGGTTAGAGATGTGTTGAGCAAACTGAATGTACATAAATCCAGGGGCCCTGATGGGATGCATCTGTGTGTGCTAAGGGAGATGGCAGAAGTCATTGCAGAGCCACTCTTTGTTATCTTTTCTAAGTCATGGGGATTGGGAGAGGGGCCTAGAGACTGGAGATTAGCAAATGTCACTCCACTGTTTAAAAAAGTAAGAAGAAGGATGGTGGTTAGCGCATCAAGGGAGTATCTTCTCTCAGTCTACTCTGCACTAGTGACCCAGAGCTGCTGGATGGTGTCCAGCGTAGAGCAGCGAAGATGATGAAGGCAGTGGATCATCTCTCTGATGTGGAAAGGCTGAGGGAGCTGGGTGTCTTTAGCTTGGAGAAGAGGAGGCTGAGTGGTGACCTCATTATTGTCTGTAATTATGTTAGGAAAGGGTATCAGGAGGATGGAGCCAGGCTCTTCTCAAGGTCATCTAGTGATAAGACAAGGGGCATTGAGTGCAAGCTGGAACAGAAGAGGTTCCATATAAATGTCAGAGGAAATTTCTTCAAAATGAGGTTAACAGAGCACTGGAACATGTTGTCCAGGGGGGTTGTGGGGTCTTCTTCTCTGAAGACGTTCAAGACTCGCCTGGATTTGTTCCTGTGCGACTTGGTCTTGGTGATGCTGCTGTGGCAAGGGGATTGAACTAGATGATCTTACAAGGTGCCTTCCGATCCCTAATGTTTCAATGATTCTAATGTAAAATGCAGCTTGTGTCAGATTCTTATCCAGTCTCTAATTTGGATACAGGGGAATGAATGTTTCATGTGATCTAAGTCAGAGAAGCTTTTACTCTGAGACCCTTTGTGTGTTTTTCAGAACTGCTGATGTTGCTTGTAAGGGGAAGAATACTATTTGAGTGACAAATATGAAATACCAAATTGTAGCTGATTTTCCTGTCAGGCTAATGAACTGCTAGGCCAAATTACTTGTTCCTCTCAACTTCTGTCTTTATATTTTTCATTAGAATTAAAATAATTATTGTTTGAATCCACAAGATAAAATATTTTACGACCTAAATTGCAGGCTCCCATTTTTAGGAATGTGTGTAGAGTAGGTGAAGGGCCTTTGTTCTTTTGCTCACACCTGTTTACAGGTGGTGTGATATACTTTGCATTTGTCTGTTGGACCTTTGTAACTTTCCAACAGCTGCTTGTTCAAGTAATTTTTGAGAAAGATTTCTCTCCTTAGCTGTATTCATGCAATAGGATGTGATGTATGCACTGAAATGTCACTACAGAGAAATGACTGATGGGGCAACACAGTCCTTCTGTTGCCTTTTACATTTCCTGATACTGTCTTATGGGATCTGGGTTATTAATTGCAGATGATTCGGGTATATTTGGAAAATCAGTGTATTATTCTCCTTAAAAAAATTAATCATAACAGTTAAGCAAAGGTGGAAAAATACCTCAGCTTTGCATATGTGGTACAGAGTTCCATTCTAAATGCTTTGAAGCGATACAGGGCACCCAGCTGTTAGACTTCTAAAGGTATACACATGCACCCAGCTGAGTGTTCTGACTGTCTCAGAGATGAGGATTACGCCATGTAATGGTAAGAAAAAGAAGGTGAAACGTTTCTCTTCAGTAAATTGTGTGATATGCCTGTGCTGTCTTCTAAAGACACTGTTGTACTGAGGTTTGTCCAGAGGTTAGTGTGACTGCTGCACTGTAAAGCCTGTACTGTAATCGTTCCTTGTAGCCATCTGAATCTTTTCAACCTTTCAGGGGGTGCTGACGGATCTTCTTATCCAGCTCCTGCATACTGTAACCCCATTCCTTGGAAACCTGTACTTGTGCCTCCTCCAAAGGAAGATAGTGTTCTTACAATGAAGAAGAATAAGAGACCTGTGTCTTGTCCATCACATGCATCTTTGCCCATAGTCATTTATAAACCCAAGAACAACCTTCATGATGGACCCTTGTGCAGAAAGTAGCTATAGTATGGAAAAGAAAACTGTTCTTATGATCTCGAGTGACTGGGGCATGAATAGTGTTATATGTAGTCACAGGTCCAAAACAGGCTGCCTCTTTTTTATTATTTGTTAATTATTTTTGTGAGCAGTTTTTGTATTTAGAGCTAGCTGGCCAGTCATCTCTTGTATACAGGTTTGTGCCGTGTCGCATTTTAGTAAAAAAACTAAAAGAAAGCAGGTAGTTTGTGATGGGAATGCATTTCAATACCAGTAAACAGCACAGGATTGGTCCTTCTTTTCTCCATCTGTTGTTGAGGAAATTGTGTGGTGTGTGTGATTATTCCTTTGGGCAGCAGCATTAATGGGTAGTTTTAGGATGCGTAGGCTGGAGTGGCAAGGCAGGGGGGAGTGGGTTTGAAGACATTGAAGCTTTGCCTGATTATTAGCCAGGTGAGTTAAGATTAGAGAGGGAGGTTGACAGTGGTTTGTGTTACTAGAATCTGTGGTTTGTGTTGTCCAGTAATTTATGATCTGAATCAGTGAGAAGTCTCACATATTTAGACTTTGACAGAGTACCTTGTATTCACCTGTTGTCAAAGCAGTACAAACAATATTGTGCAGTTGAGTTTAACTTGTCATTTTACGCTCTAAATTCAGGAACATAAAATTGTTCTTAGAGAGAACAAAATAACTTAATTAAAGAGCAACATATGAATCTTGTTTAAGTCCTATAATTTTATTCCAGTAGTGGCTAAGATCACTCACATTGGGATGATAGTGTACTCGAGATTTAAACACAGAGGTAAACCCATTTTAATACTTGAAGGTCACCTGGGCTGAAAAACATCCAAAAGCTACTGCAGCTATGTGAGTATATTCATGGGTTTATCACACAGGATGGGTGCACAAGCTGACATGGTGTATTTCACTTGTACTGTCACTAGAGTAATTAACCCCCCCATCTGAGAAGGGTCTGTTCTTGTTACTTCTGTAACTGTAAATCAGGAGCCAAACCTTGATGATACGGCCTTTGGTTATAATTACATTAGTGGATAAATGTCTGCAAAGAGTACCAGGCTCTCTGTAGTCTAGTATTTGCCACAGAGCATGCAGAATCACAGAATTATTGAGGCTGGAAAAGCCTTCAGATCATCAAGCCCACCCATCACCTAACATCACCACATCAGCCAGACCAGGGCATTAACGACCACAGCCAGTCTGTCTTTCAACACCTCCAGGGATGGGAACTGCAACACTGCCCTGAGCAGTCCATTCCTGGGTCTGGTCATCCATAAGGAAGAACTTTCTAACATCCAACCTAATCTCCACCCCCCAGCAGCTTCAGCCCCTGCCATCTCATCCTGACACTGGTTGCAACACGAAAAGCCTGACTCCCACCTGACTACAGCCTCCTTCCAGGGAGTTTAGAGAGGGATAAGGTCCCCCCTGGGACTCCTCCAGGCTAAACAACCCCAGCTCCTTCAGCTTCTCCTCAGACTTTCCCTCCAGTCCCTTCCCCAGCCTCACTGCTCCTCTGGACCCGCTCAACCCTTCAGTCTTTCTTGAAGCAAGGGGCCTAGGACTGCCTCAGTACTGGAGGTGAGGCCTCACCTGTGCCCAGTACAGGGGGAGAATGACATCCCTAGTCCAGCTGGCCACACTATTGCTGATCCAAGCCAGGATGCCATTGGCCTTTTGTGCCACTTGGGCATGCTTCCGGCTCCCATTCAGCCGGTTGCCAACCAGTACTGCCAGGTCCCTCTCTGCCAGGCTGCTCTCCAGCCATTTATCCCTCAGTCTGTGGCTCTGATGGAGGTTATTGTGGCCGAAGTGTAGGACCTTGCACTTGGTCTTGTTGAATCTCATCCCAGTGGCCTTTGCACATCGACCCAGCCAGTCCAGGTCCTCTACAGGTCTTCCTACTCTCCAGCAGAGTGAAAATACTTAATTTTTAATGCTGGATTTATGGTGAGTTTATTTTCATATTCTAATGAATAAACAAAATAACACCTAACACAGCTGCCATGAAAGACTAAGAACTTTGGGCAAGGCCACTGCCATGACTTTAATGTTCTCACGGTAGTGTGCAGTAGATTATTTCTATATGCTAGAGTATATAAAGCTTTTGTTTTACTGCAGGTTTTTTAAAGACGCAAAATAATTGCAACAGTTCATGCACTGTTGTGCTCTCTGTGTTTGATACTGGTTTCCCATAAACACTTAGGAGAGGGTGGACATAATAGAAAAAGTCTGTGTGTCATCCTCAGGAGACAGACCACTATGCCCAGCTTTCTCTATAAGCATCTCTGTCACAGACAGGTACAAAAATGAATGGATTAATGGATTGGGTGTTAATCTTTCCAGCTTACTTTGCTGCGTGGAAATGTCTGACAAGACTCAACAGTTTGGCAGCTACATTTAGGTACCATTTGTTAGCATTTATTCATATATTCATAGAATGGTTCAGGTTGGGAGTGACATTCAAGATCAGCTAATTCCAACCCTGCTGCCATGAGCAGGGACCCCCCCCACTAGACCAGGTTGCTCAAGGCCCCAGCCTGTCTGGCCTTGAACACTTCCAGGGCAGCCACAACCTCCCTGGGCAACCTGGTCTAGTGTCTCACCACCATCATCGTGACTTCAGTCTAAACCTCCTGTCTTCCAGTTTGAAACCAATACCCATGGTCCTACCACTCCAAGCCCTTGGAAACAGCTCCTCCCCAGCTTTTCTGTAGCCCCCTTCAGGTACTGGAAGGCCTCTCTAAGATCTCCCTGGAATCTCCTCCTCGCCAGCCTGAACAGCCCCAACTCTCTCAGCCTGTCCCCATAGGAGAGGTGCTCCAGCCCTTAAATCATGCTTGGTCTCTGGACACATTCCAAAAGTTCAGTATCCTTCCTGTGTTGGGGACTCCAGAACTGGAGTCAGTACTCCAGATGGGGTCCCATGAGAGCAGAACAGAGAGGGAAGATCAGCTCCCTTGACCTAGTAGGCCATACTTCTCTTGATGCAGCCCAGGATGGTGTTGGCTTTCTAGGGCGCAAACAAACATTGCCGGCTCATGTTGAGTTTTTCGTCAACCAACATCCCCCAAGTCCTTCTCCTCAGGGCTGCTCTCACTCTGTTCCCCACCAAGCCTGGATTTGGGCCTGGGACTGCCTCAACGCAGGTGCAGGGCCTTGCACTTGG